>CALNVZ010000080.1:428915-451299 GCA_940671915.1 Paracentrotus lividus
CCTTATACAAATGGCTTAGGCAATTTTGCGCACACAAATTTCCAGACCTTTACTAAATGTACGCTTGCTCCATCGAGATGACTATTTTGAGAACTTTTTGAATTGTCATATGAATTTAGATAATGAGCTTTCATCATGTAAATTTCATTACCAAAAATCATATTATTTTATTGGCAGCCATTTTCGAAAGTGTTATAGTTCTTATTTGGGGACGACTTATAGGGTTGAGACGGGGATGAAGTTACCAAATCACATTGGCAAAATTTCTAATGAAAGAATCACGCCTCCATCTAGGTAGCGTCTTGTAGTTACCTATTTGTTGCTAACACATGAATGCATAATAAAACTTGAAACATGTTAAACACTTAATTACACCTAAGACATTTTTGTACACACTCCCGTTTTACACATACCGTGACTTAGGTACATATGTTACGAATATTGGTTAAACATACGTGGGTAAGTCTGAGCAATGTGTAAATCTCTCGATCTATACATAAGTTTTGTCCTAAATTCAGTTTTCTATTGCATCAAGTTACAGTAGATCACAGTTAAGACTCTATAGGAAAGACTACGTAATATAAGAACGATAAAAAATATATACCGTGAAGAAATGTGAGACAAAATGGTAATTTTTCTTACAGTAGTATGTCTAATGGGAAATTGTTACATCGACAAGAGTAGGTTGTCGTGTCAACAACCGAGCCCATGAGAGTGTATTTTAAAAAAATGTAGCACAGCCATTAGGCCAAAGAATTACGGGCTATGGCTCAGGGCTATAATTAGAGATACATAAGTACTATATTTACAATTCCAGACTATCAATCATGTCCTTCAGTTGTTAGAGTATTACGAATTTCATTTTGTCAGAAAATTACTTTGAAGCTGTACAAAATCGCTTTGTTGATTACTTTTACAATAAAAAACAATGGAGGAGAACTCACGAACCAGCAGTTCGATCACAGCATATATGTAGGCTGTATATACATGGCCAGAGGTCTTAGCACCCTTCCATTTTGTTCCAGCAACTATAGACACTTAATACTGACACCGTTGTAACTTCACCCCTCAGTCTCCCTAGCCACTCGGGAATGAAAAGGAGCAACATTCTTCAGATTGGATATAAAAAAAGATGGTCCACAGTACATTGGGTTATATTGGCAGAATATAACAAAAACAACATAAGCCTTGTAAATAAAAAAACCCCAATCTGATAATATAATGTAAAATAATGACCTTTTGAAATGGCAGAAAGTGATGTTACTGGATTGCCATCGCCCCTCCCAGGATCCCCTCACTTAAGCCATCCTGACGTTGAAAATATATTGAAAGTGGTACAAACATCTGAAATTCTAATTTTTGCACCCCCATAGAGAATTACGATCCGACAGCAAGCTTTAGATACAAGATATAAAAGGTTGGGATTTGTCTTTTTTCACAAGCTGTAATGATAACGGTCAGAAAGTGTTTTGTCATTCGGTTTTTTTTTGTTGACAAGAAATATTTATTGTTGTATAATCTTTGTTACTATGCACAGTACAGAAAAAGGTTTAATATAGTATTTGCTGCATTCATTACTTTATTGATATGTATTATAGAAAGTTATTGCTTATTCAGCAGAATACGGCTCATTTTCAATGTGTATATGTATGTATTATTTTTATCCACGCTGATTTAAATGTGAATATTGAATGCATGTCTAGGTAAATGTTCCCTCGTTAAAAGTCAACATTCAAAAAAGACTGATATGAATCCCCAGTTACAGACCTGTTAATCTATAAATGCAAAGTTAATTGTGTATACCCAAATTACGTAAAAGCTTGTGTGTTTTTATATATAACAAAATAGGTTTAGTTTGTATTATAATGATTTATATGTAACTAATATAAATAGTGCAATTTGCTACATTGGGTTGAAATAACCTGTAATGATGGTGCCACAAAATTGCTACGGAGTATTTGTTATCATAGTGTTGGTTGCATAAATTTGTCTGACACTATCCCAAAAGTGAGTGTTGTCTTGTGTCAATGTAGAGTAGATCTTATGTTAACAAATTGCTCATAGTCATTATTTTGTCGAGTGATTATTTCAATATCACCTTGTAAAATATATTGGTGGTAAATATAGGACGATATAAATATCTTATGAACGCGATAATCGAAGTCAATAGAATCCTTCCAATTCTTTCGCTATCAAATTGTACCGTCACGACGCCGAATGGTGTATAAGATATGTCTATTAAAAATTAAGTAAGCATGCATAAAACATGCCTAGCTTGTCTATCTTAAACCATATAAAAAGCATGCACATAACGTGTTAGTAAAATGAGAAATCCACGAAGATGTCTGACGTCAACCGTCCTCAATAATTTCCTATCTGATGCTATGTTGTGAAAAAAATCCACATACACATCGCACTCCAGACTATCATCCACGAATTTATTTCTTTAGGTGCTCCAATGGTTTTTCCATTCTTAAATATTCACTGTCTCATTATTAGTCTCACAAAGCAGTTACCGAGGCTTAGGTCAAAAATAAGCCCAGGTACTGTTTTTACTCGCCACACTACTTTTAAGTAATAAACAACAATTAATATTCTTCTTGATACAATTGGTGTATTGTATTATCTTTGATTTTGATTTTATTAGCAGGAATTTTTAAAAGTGAAAATATTTCAGGGACTATTGATGCCTTGAGTTACCTGATATAATTTTTGATAAGAACACCCTGATACCTTGCCCAGAAAACCACAAAGCACTGTAATTAGACGTTGATGATGCGCTTATCTCACAAATGTTGGTTTACATGTTGAGTGATATTCGATTATGCAACGCTTCGACTATTCTATGTGGTTTTTTTTAATACCTTAAGAGTATATGTGAACAATATTCAACTTTTTTTTTAATAAACACACTATTTATATTTATTTATTGATTTAGTCAGGTGCTTGTCTACAGCGAAGAACACTAAAAAACTCTCATGAATACTATAGTTCATTTCTGTTCTATACTTCTTCTCAATTAGTACTTTTCAGTTATAGTTATAGTTATTCTTACTTCTACTTCTCATACGTCTATTAGGTTATTACTCATATTGTTAGCACTACTTGGTCCTGACATTTATTATTTGTGTATTATATTATTTTACACCTAATAAATCAGAGTTACTCCAGTGTTTAATATTGAACTTCTCATATTGTGACATCATAAGGTAATTCTACTCTATTTTACTCTTCATATCCTTCTCTCCTCTATATAATTATGTCACTATATTACACATTCGTAGCAATATAGAACTTGTATTACAATTATTTAGTGTGCCATATTATATAGGCATGTAGTGCGCCATTTCTATGATTTCTTACAGTGATGTAGTATATAAGCCATTATTATTATTAATTATCCTTTTGAATTTATATATAAATTTAAATATTTGAAATGTTATTAATTAATATATTCTAATATATTTATTTATGTTTTGTCCTGAAAGCTAGATCAGTACCTTCCGAACTATGATCTACAAGTAGTGGATATAGCCAGTGTGTCACGATTAATTTAAATTTATCATAAAATTAAATACAAAGCGGCGAATTAATTTTCCTGGCTCAACCATTTGATACATGCCAACTGTCCCGACTCGCTCGATCTCCCACAACCGCGCCAAAAAGCTTAGGACTTTGCAGCCCTTCCTACCAAAAAGTATTTCCCTACTAAATAATAAAAAAATATGTGTGTAATAATTAAATTTAGTAGGTCTGTATTGTCCCATATGAAATTATGTGCACTCAGCCGCATCGGATTGCCCCATCCTTTGTGCCGGGTTGCTATTGAAAACCAACAAATAATATAAAGTGCACTATAAATAATGAGTACGATAAATGCGCAGCCAAACCAAATAAAGGTATTTATATAGTCGCTTTATTTCAGTAAAATGTTATCTTAATTCCATTATAACTTTCACATATCAAAAATATTCTGATAATTAACATGATAGCATTATATATCCACTAGCATACGCATTAAGAGAAAATAAAATATGGATCAGACAGCCAAATATATCAAGAAATAACCCAAAGTAAATATATTACCTTACTACCCTTACAATAAGAGTTACGCACGATCCACAACAGTAATCATAATCTGTGAGTAATAACTATTATGTAAATAGTCACTGACAAGTCACATTAAAAAATATAATGCATTTTTGATATAAATATGCAATAAGATTAATTACATTAATTTTTTATTTTTTTACTGTAATGGTAAGAAAGAGTGTGAGACGACAGAAGAGATACTATCAAGAGAACGTAGATACTAATCGATGCAACAAAAGATAAACCCATTGAATGGCCCCTGTCTTTAAGGTTATATTATAGTCTTTTCGACCCGCTCACATTATATGACCGATTGTATGTAATCTGCTACTATTTATCTAATGCAAATAAAATCCACGAAGATGTATAAATGATTAATATTTCTCCTTCACGGTAAAAGAAAAGAGTCAATTGATGTAAAGTGTATGTTTATACCCTACTCTAGCTATAACATGTGGATTGTAAAACGACGACACGCAAATTAAATGTTGTTTTCTAGGTCAGGTTCTTTTAAAATCGGTCGTAAGAATATATGGCCTTTCGGTGTGCCAAATCTGGTTCGGAAAACCGCCTACGGTTATTTGTTCCAAGCTGTTGATTTTTCAACTTGTCGACCATATCTGTGTCAGTTGTGTCAGTGAGTTTGTAAAAGTATGATATTATTGTGTCATTATATCACCATAAAGGGTATGAAATAAACTGAGTGCAAATGAAGTCAAAACTTACTTCAAATGTCATATGACATCACATGGGTCATAAATATTCATTAAAAATAATAGAATGCATTAAAAATGCTACTTTTAAACATAAAAAAGCACCTAAGGTTAGTAAAATGAGTACAACCACGAAGTGTATATTCTGTTTCAATATCATCTCGGCTAACTTTTGTGAAAATATCACAAACATAGCACTTAGCTTTCAATTTTTTTTGGTCTTAAAATATTCATGTCTCAGTTATAGTCTCACAAAAGTTACCGAGCTTAGGTAAAATAATGCAGTTTTATTACTCGCTCACCTACTTTAAGTAATAAACAAAATTAATATTTTCTTTTGATACATTGGTGTATTGTATTATCTTTATTTTATTTTATTAGCAGGAATTTTTAATGAAAAATATTTCAGGGACTAATTGTCCCTTGAGTTACCTGATATATTTTTTTAGAACCTGACCTTGCTAGAAAACTCAAAGCTGTATTGACGTTGATATGTGTACTCACAATGTGTTTTACATGTTTGAGATGATATGACTATGCAAGCTTCTATCTGTGTGGTTTTTTTTTAATTAAGAGTATCATGTGAACAAAGTCAAATTTTTAAAACACCATTTTTTTTTTTTTGGTCCCGTGTGTTACCGAAGAATAAATTATCATAATCTAGTTCTTCTGTTACTCTTCTCATCCTTTCTCAGTTAATTTTGTTTCTTCTTATTAATAATTATGTTGTTGGTCTGTATATTGTATATTTAAACCTACCGAGTTTACTCAGTTTATTCTCTTAATTGTGCTCATAAAGTATCCTCTCATTTGACTCTCATACCTTCCTTATCTATTTTGATTCATTACTATTGTGAATAAGGACTTTATACAAAATCATATGCAATTTAGCCATGTGGCAATTATGATTTTTGAATGAGTAAAACCATTATTATTATTATTATTATTATTATTATAAATTAATTATGAATTTAGTTATTTCAATTATTATTTATGTTTTTGTTGAAGGCTGATAGTACCTTCAAGAATATACCTAAGAGTTGAGATTTCAATTTTGAATTTATCAAAAAAGCGCGTTTTTTGGCTTTGAATGTCCCGTGTGTTACCGCGCCAAATAGCTTGGACTTGCCCTCCTTAAAAGTTTTCTCTAATATAAAAATATTTATTTTGTGCATGCCGCCGGTGCCAATACCTTTGTGTGGGTTTTAAACAAAATATAAGCCAAGAAGATCGTGATGAGAACAAAGGGTTTGTGTTATTTCGAAGTTCTCCTATTCACACAAAATTTCGCATAACTTATGTTTTTCAAAAGCAATTAAATAATTTGTATCAGCAAGAACAATAATTTGCCTTTACAATGATACCACGGACTGATAACATATGAGATTTCATACCAGTAACCTAAATAATTTTGTTCCGTTTGTACATTATTATTTTTTTTTTTTTAATAGAATGTAGGTAGCGGGGAAAAAAAACAATGCCTTTTAGGTATTTATATTTTGGGAACGCCGATGTCAATGAACGAAAAAATGTAATGATTATTTTCCGGTACATCATGTAATGAAGTGTGTTTTCCTTCTCCTCTTAAATGTTGATTGCTAAAGAACACGCAAATTAAATGTTTTTTCTAGGTCAGGTTCTTTTAATCGGTGTAGATATTGGCCTTGTCATAACCGGTAGACCTACCCCAAACAACACCAGACTGACCCGAATGATTGCATTACATTGAATGACAACGGAGTGGTTCATTTGGTGTCGGTCATCCGAGTGTGACTGAACCTAGATTTGCTTTCTTCATTAGCACCATCCGTAGAATAACAAACGTTTGTTAAGACTTTTTACAATTCCCCTTTCTCTCCCTCTAATTTACCTACATCCTTTCTTTCATCTTTCTCTCACTCATCTATCTTTCGTTCCTCCTTTTAACAAACCCTCTGTTTTTCATCTTTTCTAGAAATAACCTCAATCTTTCACACATCGGCCTGGGTTTAATGTTTTTGGTATCTCTCTCTCTCAAATCTCTCTATCTCTTTCTCTCACTCCTCATCTTTTAATAGACCCTCTGTCTCTTTCTCATCTTTTCAAGAAATAACCTCAAAATTTCACGCCGTATTCGGTCTGGGTTTAATGTTTTTGTTGTCTCTCTCTCGCTTTCTCTCTCTCTCTCAAATCTCTCTCTCTCTCTCTCTCTTCTCTCTCTCTCTCTCTTCCTTTCTCTCTCTCTCTCTTTCTCTCTCTCTCTCTTCTCTCAAACCTCTCTCTTTTGAATTGTCTCTCCAATCTACCTGTCTCTCCTGATCTTTCCTTCTATCCTTTTTCTTTCTACATGCACATTTCTTTTTCCGTCTCCCTCTCAATGTTTCATTTTATCATTTTCTCTCCCTCTCATCAATGTTTCATTTATCATTTTCTCTTAAAAAAATAAAATATTCTCGACTTCTTTAACACATCTGTATTTCATTTTCATTTCACACCTACAGTACCTATCTTTTCTCTGTTTCACACATGTTTATTTCGTCTCTCTCATTCTCTCACTTTACAGCAATTGTCTTTTGTCTCTTTTCTCAACTTTTCAAACATCCTCTTTCTCCCTCTTTCATACATTATAATATCCTTGTCTACGTGGGTCCTATCTTTTGTTTTGTTTGTTCTCTCTCTCTTCACTATCTTCCTCTTTCGTATATTTATTAAGACGTTAAAAATAAACTATAGTCTTTCGGAGGAGACTTAAAGCCGTCGGCTCGTGTGATGGAGAGCAACCCCACTTGCACGTTAAAGAACCTGCTTTCCTATTCGAAAAGAGTAGGGAATTTTTGCCCGGGAAAGTAGCCACCCAACTAACTCAGTATACGCATTAAGTAATATCTAGCTTGACACTTATATGACACATTGTGTTGGTAGTGTCGTTAAACCCTAATCAATCAATCAATCAATCAATCCTCTTCCGTATACCTTTATTGTATGTACCTTTCCGTTGTTATTCACCATTTCCCCTCTCCTTTCTAGCAGTATTTTAGTTTTCTGTTTTATTTTGTATTGAATGTTTGTTACATTGTTTTTGTAAACTTGATATGATCAGGCCCGTAACTAGGATTTTTACGGGGGGTTCGACATCTGAAAAAGTGACTTTTTCAATTTTTTTTTTTTTCGAGCGCGAAGCGTGAGCAGAAAATTTTGAGTTAAATTTTGAGTATAATATGCATTATCATGACTATAGACACTATAGGAGCTAAAAACTGGGTTAATTGTACATTATAGTCCTCTACTTATAGTATCCGCAGCGCGGAAGCGCGAGCTCAAAATTTTATTGTTATTTTATTGTTCATTGAGTAATGAATATATAGGAATTCGAGCGCGAAGCGCGAGCTCAAAAATTTGAGAACAAAATTGGAGTTGATTGTACAATATAGAGCCTATTTAGTATCCGCGAGCTGAAAGTTTGAGCTAAAAATCGTGCCTTAAAGACTCTTTCTAGGATCCATATCATAGTCTTGGCTCATTAATAATCTTTGCTATGAATATTTTGTGGGCTGCAAGCACCTAGGCCTCCCCCAATCTAGCCCAAACACAATTACAACAATTCTTTTGACAAGGTTTTTCTCCAGCAGAGAGCACAGGTCCAACCCTTTTTTAAATATTTATTTAATTTTACAGTTCGAGGTCGTATAGTGACCGAGCAGGAAAATTTGGGGTTTTAAAAGACATAATTATGACGATGAAGTAGGGAAAGGAGCACTTTTTAGTATTGTAAGTGATACTCTTTAAGAATATTATTTCCATTTAAAGAGTATGAAAGGCTTCTTAGTATAAAAAGGGCATTTTTAGCTAAAAAGAGGGGGCACTTTAAGGTGCATGAAAAATGGGGGCACTATGCCCCCTGCCCTCCGGTTCCACCGCCTCTGTTAGACCACAATATCCTCAAGCGCGAAGCGCGAGTAGAAAACTTTGAGCTCAAATTTGTAGTTTATTGTGCATTATAGACCCTATTTGGTATTCGCGAGCGCGAAGCGCGAGTCGAAAAATTAGGGGATTTTAAAGACATATGGAGTAACAAGGGGCCCTTTTTAGTATTAAAAGTGCCTCTTTTTTAAACATGAATATTGTCCATGGAACTTTAAAAACTCTGAAAGGCTTCTTTTTTAGTAGAAAGATGACACTTTTTTTTAAAGCTTAGAAAAGGGACACTTTTTGGTCATGAACAAGGGCATTTTTTTTTTTCAAGTTCAAGTTCATTTATTTCCACAAATCAACATAATAAAGCAATTTACAGTGTAAGCAGCAATCAAATTAAATTCATTTTCATAAAACAAATATGAATATATTTATATATATATTATATATATATATAAATATATATATATATATATATATATATATATATATTATATATATATTACAATCAAGGAGAAAAGTGGAGGAGCCTAAAGAAAAGCAGAGCTTGGTGTGGATAGGCCCAATAAAGGAATAATACAAAAATATTGCTCAAATGAAAGGAAATAATCGTTACGAGGAAAAAGGAATTAAACAAAGGAGAAGAAGAGTTGAAAGGGGATAGAAAGGGATAGAAAGAAGAATTCACTGGAACGGGGACACACGGATACCTTACAGGAGGGGTGGATGAAAAAGTTTGGGTCACTGTGCCCCTGACCCCCCCCCCCCCCCTCTGTTCCACCGCCTCTGCCACCAGGCCGTATTTATGTTATATCATTTCCTAACATTGAAGATAACATTTAAAAATACAAAGATAGAACACAAATGCAAACGAAAACATTCCTGCGAAATGGCTGAAGTGTAATTCCTGCGTAATTTGTTCTGAAAAACATGACTATCATCCCCAAAATAAAAAGTTGCGAGCGCGAAGCGCGAGCGAAAGATTTTACATGTAGGGGGACTGAAAGCAAAGTGTTTTAATCTTCCTTTCTTGTATTTCTATTCATGTATCTGCTGCATTCCTGCCAAAAAGTGGGAGTTTGATTTTTTTTTTTTTTTGGTCAAGCGGACCCTGCTCGCCTGCGGGGGGGGGGGTTCGTTCGAACCCTCCGAACCCCCCCCCTGGTTACGGGCCTGATATGGACCTCTGCTTTGTGCAGTTGAGTCTTGAATAAAATTTTGAATTGAATTGCATTGAATTTGCTATTAGTCTTTCTCCCCTCTTTACCTCTCTCTCTCTTCGAAAATTTTAAAGCCATTTATCACACGAGTGCCGGAAAAGGATGTGATTACAATCCCAAGATAAGTAAATTTACTGCTAAAACTAATTACCTTTATAAACTGGGAAGGCATGCAGTTGCAAACAAATGAAAACCCAGCGTGTAATAACTTCTCCAATCAACTCTGGTCGAATTATTACAATTTGCCAATGCTGTAACGAATACTTTATAAGTTATGGATATTCTTAATTATTCATCTCTATGGCGTTTGGTGGTGATGATGGTGGGATTTGTACTTTGTATGTCGGCTCCTGCAACATCAGACGACGAATGCTGTAAGTATATGCGCCAAATACCTGTAAAATAATATGAGCAGATATTCTGCATAAAAACAACGTACCACAATTTCATTCTAGTAATGTATCTATTTTGAATTGTGCTCTGTATACGTAGTTTTTACCTTATATGCTCTACATATGTATGCATCTTTTCTAAAAATTAAGATCGCTTTTTTTAATGTTAATCATTGTTTGTCATATTCATGAATAGGCCTATATAATTTGGAAATTCAAAACGTATCAGTTTTAACTTGCACTTTTGATTTTCTTTTAATAAACCTTATCAAATCAAATCACCGCAATCAATCATTTACCAATCAGGATTACTTGTAATATGTACATTAAGCTTATTACATCTTAAAGTTTGTAATTTCTTATATTCTCCGGTATAAACGGTGATCTAATACGATCCGATTTATCAGAAACAGAAAAGTGATATAGCTTTAAATAACTCAAAATAGGCAGTAAAATGATGGGGCATTTCAAAAGTTACAATAACTAAAAACTGAAGAAATTATTATATTGATGGATCAATTTGAATGCCAGGGGATGATAACATGTAAATTTTATTTTGGTAAAAGATATGTTCATAATAAAGTTTTTCTAGATAATCTAGCTCACTGACGGTTTAGATTTATACATGAATATAATATAAAGTCATTATAACATCATTTTCATTTTCCTTGTTTAATTTGGGTTTAAAATATTTTTATACCCGTGTTGAGCCCTCAAATGTAAAAATCGCCCACTAATGTAAAAATGCCCTCAAATGTCACAACACGTCAACCACAAATGTAAAAATTGCCCTCAAATGTCACAACACGTCAACCACAAATGTAAAAATGCCCTCAAATGTCACAACACGTCAACCACAAATGTAAAAATGCCCTCAAATGTCACAACACGTCAACCACAAATGTAAAAATGACCACTAATGTCGACCACAAATGTTAAAAGTTTTCATTTTAACCACTAATGTCTGAACATGTCAACCGCAAATGTAAAAATTCATTCCATGTATCATAATAATGCGGAATGTGATACATTTATTTATGCTTACTTCAATTTATTTTTGGTCTTGTTGGCTGATCATTCCATCATTAATTTGACTCCTTCATGGCGTCCATAAACCGGTGCAAAATGAATAGTGAATTCCTGGCGCAGCTAATTTTTATGTCCTTACAAAGTGGCATTACTCACTGAGCATGGGTTATTTCGGAATTTTTGTTGCCATAATGATAGTTGAGGATATGAGGCCTTATATACATATAATTCTTTCCCAAAAAATCATATATTTTTCTATTTGGTAGCTTTTCAAAAAAGTGTATAAGTTCTTTTTGGCGACGCACTGTATATTTTAATAGTAGCTGTTAATATTTACCAACAATTTGCTACAAATATCAATAACTACAGTTTGACGTTTTTCCGATCTAAACAACTGATACACCAAATACCTCTCCTTACAAGAGAAGAATAATCTTAAATCGAAAAAAGCAATCCCACTAGTTATTGAACAAATAAATTTAATAAAAAGTTGACATGAATTCGACTACTCCTATAACGATTAACCAAAAGGGCGATACCTAAATGCATTGTCTACTATGCATTACCATTATCGGATCACAAAGCTGCGAATTAACTGTAATAAACTGCAATAACGCAAACTAGGTTAAAAACATTATACTACACACGAAATAAAACCCTATTTGTAACGGTAACATTGTCAATACTAAAGCTCCAATTGAAGAATTAACCCAATCTGCAGTGTCCCAATTGGGATCTTATACCATGACGGGTCCACAACAGAAGAAAATTTTATCAAAATGGCGTATGGCCCCCATGGACAGGATGGTCAATTTAAATTAAATTTTGGAATGTGATAATATTCCTTCCGCATACGTTACTAAACTTCCTTTAACTCACCTCAAAGCGGCAATATTTGTGAGGTTTGGACTCCAAACTTCTTTAGTAGTTTTCGTAAGAGAAAAGTTGTTATCATTCGTATGTTCGAAGTTCCAGAGATTTTAGTGGTCCAACAGAGTTTTTTTATTCAATCACCAAAGATCAGTACAGAAAAAAATAGCAAGAATTAAATTGTTGGGATTCATTAATAACAACTGAAGTTAATGGGTTACGGGAGACCGGGTATGGACGGTTACAAAAATTCACGATTTGGCCATAATTCTAATGAAAAGTACTCTCCACACCATTTTTGGGTCTGTAGTTAGCCTTATATGTTTGGCTAAAACCTGAGCACATAAAACCTGAAAACATGCAAACACTAATTAACTACAGCTTAATTAATGAAGACCATTTTTTGTAACAACCTACCCGTATACGGGTAAGTTGTTACACATACGGGGGAGTTGTTACAGTATGTACATACGGGGTAAGTTGACAATGTGTAATCTCTTATCCATAACTTTTGTTTCAACTTTCCAGTTCTGGTATCGTTAACATAGATCAAGTAGAGCTCTAGAATAACTAAAAGTAAATAAATATCAAAATATTAACACAAGAAAATGAAACAAAATTACTTTACATGTGTTATGTAATGGGTATGTACATCGACATGGGGTAGGTGTGTAACAACCTATCCATGGTGATTTTACACTAAAATCACTGTAGCAAAGCCATAGGCAGAATTACAGGGGTGCTCAGGGTAATATTAGTGACATACATGTTCACAATCCAACTTATCATATGCTCAGTTTAAAACTATTAAAAATTAATTTTTGTCAAAAATTCACTTGGAACTGTAAAATTCGGTTTTGTTGATTACTTTTTAATAAAACAACGGCAGAAACGCTCAACGACCTGCAGGTTCAATCACAGCATGTGTAGGCTGTATACAGTGTGTTCCTAAAATGGACTGAAGTTCAAAGTCAGTCATCTAAATTGTATATGGTTTATTCTTGTGATGTTACTAGAATAATAAGTAACTCATCAGCTTTAAATTTGAGACATTGCCTGACGTCTAAATTGTAATGGTCACAGAAGTTAGGGTCCTTTGAAGGTAATAGGTACAAAACCCTTTTTCCATTTTGGTTTTTGGGGTACGAAAAACATAATTTTTTTAGTTTTGGTTTCAATCGTTTGGGGTATTTTCACACAAAGGTTCAATAAATTCAATTTTAATTCAAGGACCATGGCAATGATAATTAGGCACTCTGGAGTCGTGGTGAGTGTTGGTGAGTCTCATTATCAGGGCGTCGTGGGTAATCGAACAATCTGAAATGCATCTGGGTCGATTTATTTAATCGCAGCAGTCGAAGTTTACTTATTAAGGGGACGTCGCGTCAACCCACCGAGACGTCCAGGATATTGCTGTCTGAAAAGAAGTCTACTAATAGAACATGTTGACATTGTTGTTTTAGCGACTTAGAGACTCAGGATCCGTTCGCGATGACATCTCCGAGACTCCAAGAGATCAAATTAAGAACGCATCTCAATTTACCAAGTGAGAAACCACTTTAGCAAAAGGAAGATGACATTTCATTGAAAGCTGAAGACACCAATTACTTAAGAAAGTTGTTTCCATACCCAAAACTTGGAAAACACGGTTTTGTAACTATTCGCCCTCAAAAGACCCTAAACTCTGTGACCTCATTACACTTTGGACGTCAGAGCAATGTCCTCAAATTAAAGCTGATGATGTTATCTTAATATTTTAGTAACGAATCACAAAATAACCATATACTTTTGGAAATGACTGACCTTTGAACGTTCGGTCCTCTTTTTTAGGGAACACACTGTAAGATGCCAGTTAGCAACGAACTCTCATTGTTCCAACTTGGCACATCTGAGAACTGTAAACAACTGACACGTGTAATTCCATACCGGTTCTCCCCTATGTATTTTGCTTATATAGTATCATGACATTTTTGTGCTCTCATTTTATTAGCCACGATATAATTCCTATGGTGTTATATCGGAGTGAACTTTATGTGATGAGTTTTCAGAAAATGTATTAGTTTGGGATGCTATTATTATAGTTCATAAGTTGGTTATGCATTATTTATTATTGATATATATTTTGATGGTGATATTCATGTTCATTGGACTGTGATATATGTTGTCATGTAATAATATGAACATTTCATCACATTGTAATATATTGATAGATGAGTCATTTTGGGTAATAGATTAACAATGTTGTACGGACATTTGAGGGATTTTCATTGTGTGGGTTGATGTGGTACCTTCAGTTCTCCTTGAAAGGCGCCCATCTGTTTCCATTCAGAGTGGTTGAACGTTTGTTGCGACAGTTTGAGGGCAATTTTACATTTGTGCTTCACGGTATGTGTGCAACTTCATATATGATGGGTTATACTTTGTAAGTAATATAGCATTCGATTTTCTATTTGTGTGTTCTTTATATTAACATTCTGTTTCACTAACGATGAATGGAATAGATTTTAATGGGAACGTCGCTTCCGAGTGCGTATATTTAAACTTCTCCTTAAGAAGATAATGTATTATGTTTTCTAATTATTGGTGTATATTGGTTGGCTTTATGGCGTTGGCTATGTGGTCTTATGAATTCCTGTGCTGAATAAATAATATAACTAGAGACAAACTCATAGTGACTTTATGTTTTCACTTTCTGGCACTTTCATTGCCTCACTATCGTACGATTAGGTTACTCTTCAGGAGACATACATATTTATGTTTACAATTTAAAGAATCATTTTGCGGGCATACGCTTCTATCCACTGCCCACATCTTCCTGATAATGGTTGTTCGACTCAACATTTGACCCAATTGATAGGAACAAAACGGTTTGCGAGCACATCTTCTCGGATTCTCTCCCCCTACGTACTGTCACCCACAACCACCCACGCACCCAGACACTTAATAGTCGTCTGGCATATAATCTAGCGTAAACTTTGTTTTCCAAAAGCAAATCTACTTAATAAACAAAATCACTTGAGACGGTGTCTACCAATGTTAATACAGCAGAAGAGATAGAAACAAATAGTAAATTTTTGTTGCCTCTTTTGTTATAAGATGATTATGCTAGTGTTAGGGATTCTTTTATTTCCGCTTATAATAAATCTAAACGAACGATAACCTGACTGGCATAAGGAAACATTTGAATATGTACAAAACATAAATAGAATTTTGTAAACATCAAATGATGAACTAGCTTACTCTTTTAACACAGATTGTCAATAAATGTTTTTATGTGACTAAATATGTATACATTAACATGTGGCATCAAACACCGAAGGTAATACCACATTGAGTAGGGTAGGTAGGTAGTACCATTTTTGTCTGGCCGTGGACTATGGGTCCTATCAATTGTGCTCTCTTCGCGGATTTGTACTAGTTCTAATAGATCACGTCATCGGCCTAGATATACTCATCTTAGGGTGATAGCTCAGTTAGAATGTATGGAAAAATAGACAATGACACTATTGAGGCTACCTGTATTCTGTTTTTTCTATGCAGGAGAACAATTGCTTTTCCACGGGGCTTTAAATTTTTCGTTCTAAACGATATAATAAGTGGGCGGGTTTTTTATGATCTTTACTCCGCAATGTGGTTTTAATGAGGTTTGTAATTATTGGAGGGATTTTATAATTGGGGTTTTTTAGGGTGTTTTTTGTGTTTTTATTGATGATTTAGGCTGATTAGTCGCTCTGGTGTGGTGAGTGAATGGTAGCGGAGTGGGTGTAGTGTGGGTTGTGGGTGGTTAATGTTATTTAAATAGCATTGACCACGGTTGTGTCATGGTTGCAAACTTAAACTAAAGATAGAATACAACACTTATAAACACTAAGGTGACAATAGGGGTGTCTAGTCTGCGATCTTAGGTTTTTATATAAAGTAATCGCTGTCAAATTAACACCGCTGCTCTTATATGTCTTAGACTCTTAACTCTAGGTCTGGGCAGTCGAGCCACTTGTTCAACGAATAGTCTACCCCCTTTCACATTATCAGACTAGAGACAGAATACAACAAGTGTAAAGTGTCGGTATGCTCTACTATAGCACACAACATAACTAGTTCTAATTGAAGGACAGGTGGGTACGTCCCGACGGGAACCATGTTGTATTGTAGTCTGATCACCCACTGGACGCGTATATATTGTATCTACGCAACCCAATACTTGTCATATCATCATCAATTTTCCACTAATCTCACCCTTTGATTTTACATTTTTGTTCTAATTAATATTCATTATCATAAGGAGATTATTATAGATTGTTCATCTCTTAACATTAGTATCAATATTCTTACAATATACAATTGGGCAATGATGCACAGACGTTATTCACCGCTACACGGCATGGTTTGTATCGACAATTCCAATTGAGTAGAGGACAATTAAACTACGAATTATTATGGGGTGATACAGGGTGAATAGCAAATAATTATTTCATCTTCATCTTTTAATAAGATACCTATGCCACTGAGTTCATTGTTTTGAAAGCCGCGAATAATTATCCCATACAAATGGAAGTTGAGATATACATTTTGTATCCGCTATTTGTTCAAGGCCACGATCAACTTCATGCGTCCTTACATCCATATCTCATGTTTTTCTTAACTTTATCTTTTTGTTCTTTATATTAAAACATATCCTTCATATGCTTTTCTTACATTCACCACTGCTCTTGCCACATTGATTCTAAAGGCTAGAGATATTTTGTGTGTTAAACTGTCTACCCAATGTTACCATGCTTCTCCTATTGTAAAACCTTTCATATCTACAATGCATGGTTGGTAACATCTCTGCTGATTAGTGGTGGACCTGGCCGTAAATGTACACCTCAGAGATGTCGTTTCAGCCGTTTATTGTTTTTTTTAATTGGCTTGTGAGAAGCTTTCTTCCCTGGTTGTATGAGTCTCCTGCAGTGATTAATTTTTTGGGATCTCTTTTGATTAATTTTGCACTTCTCACATTCTATGTCAATATCTCATCCATATACTTCATTTTCCTCATCACCCATTATAATCTAAATCCGATATTCTCACGAACCATGATCTTACTAACGGGGCGAGGTCTAACCATTAGTTGTCCACAATTATACTATAGGAACAGTCACACAACAAATTAGTCAAGGACTAAAGTATTAATACCTCAATCAAAAAATACATCGAATGAGTACATTGTTATAATGGTTGTGTGGAAAGAGTATACTTGTAGTTATGTGCTGTTGGTATATCATGTAGTACATTACTTATTTGAGAATTTGTTTTTTGTTATACCTAAGTGAAATGAAACAATAGAATAATTCAGTGCATCTAAAAGGCACTACCTGTTGCAAATTCAAAATAAAACATCGTTGAAGTTTAACATTTACTTTATTATCCTATAACTCGCCTACATTGCACCAAATAGCACTTCTGTTTCCAATTCTCCGTAAAATCGACTCGTTACCATCCTTTTGTACACCCCGAAATTTAGAATAAACATCCGAAATTTTCCGGGGCGGTCCATCATGACATCGAGCGCATGAGGCGTCAGCGACCAGAAAGTAAAGAGAGCCCTCCTCCAAATTGTCTAGAGTCCACGGCGCCGCCGCCAGCCACGTAATTCATCGCAAGGCCTGCCAGGCATTAGTGTCGTCTATTGTCAATTTAATGTCACTCAAGTCTTTCACACCACATACACACACGCAGCATCAATTCCATAGGAATGTTTTTTTTTCTTAGATTTTGAAGAGCCTATTATTTTCTCTCTATTGATACTCACAACCGCACGGCCAAACACGCTCGGCTTACTTAACCACTGCTGTTCACACACAACATGGTAAAATTCAGGTTATACTCTATCACCCAAATAACACAGAATCACAAACATCTGCAAGTGAACCTCAACTAAATTGTCTTTTAACTTTTTTTCATTGTAAGTGGACAATCTCTGGTAATTGAGAGAGTTGCGCGCTATTGATATGGACTGTAGAAGCCCAAGTCCTGGCGGTTGTTTGTTTAGCATTCATAACCTTATTATTTTTCGGGTTCTTATTGTAAAGGCATATTCTGAGAGCGCATTTATTTATAACCACAAGAGTCATGATATAACGATTAATTTCCGCATATTCTAAACTCAATTTTTCGCCAAACAATTAGACTTGGCCCTTTTTTATATTTATCGTCTATCTTCATCGTGTTTGACCCACATTGCCCTAATCATTCCGAATAGGAGGTGTGGTCAATTATAAAAATATAATCGCGTGAATTTCATTATGCTCCGAGCTAAGTTAATCGCATTTGTTCGTTTTAGCTTAGTCCATTTCACAGCAATATATTTAGCTATACGTAAAGAGTTGATAGGTCAAACTCCTGTGAGAAAGAATAAAAGCCGTGTTACTAGTAGTTCTCCGTCCCCGAGACCCGGATCTTCCACCCGCTATAGGCACTCTTGTTCAAAGTGCATAACCGAGATTTCTTTAACTCTTCGAAACGCAGTGGTACGATTTGGATCTAAGTATCGCAGGTGTGTTAGAGACAGGGTACGCGCCTCTAGTGTTCGCCGCAGGCCGCTATAAATATTTTGAAAACTCAATATTCATGCTCGACGTATTACAATGTTAAATATCATGAAAATTTTTGGCATTAGCAATTTCAATCCGCCCATGAAGTTATTTTGTCTATTCTGTATGCTCTGATTATTCTAAAAATTATACGAAGTTGCAAATGCGAGCCCTCGTATTCATTATCCTACTCAATTAAATCCCTATTGTCTACAGTCCTTGATCCAGACCCTACTGTTTGAAAGTATGAGGGAGTGTACAGTGCCAAAATGTTACATCAACGAAGAAGCGGAGTGGGACCATGTGTATAATGCATGGGTAGTTATAAGAAGGCTTGGAAAGCATAGTTAAATAAAGAAAAATTCAAGCATAGATGGAGCTAGAGATAAATAAAAGTAACTTTAGCTGTCTATTTCTCTTCTCTTTTGTTGAGCTTCAAAACAGGAACAAAGATTTTGGTCGAATAACCTTTGAATCACTCCCCCATATTTTTTTTATTTTGTTTTATATTTTTTTTAAATGTTCTATTAACAATATTTAATTTCTCGCTCTCTTTAAGATTTTCCATGAAAATATAATCATAAATAAGATTCACACAAGGTAAGATCTGCCTCGCTTGTCCTCGTATCCAGAAGTCCGTTATGCTCTTCTGGACCTGTTAAGTAGGATTTCGCAGCAAGACAGTACAATGGTCCAATTCTTCGAAATCCGATGTATTCCATTGAACAAGAGTATTCCCCATAGAAATTAATTGCTAACCCCTAAAAACCCTGTCCGTGGCTTGCCTCTAGTACGCAGCATACCATTTGTGCTTGTGACCAGGTCTCACAATTCGGGCTAACTGACCGATTCATTCGACCGTATAATTTCCCATTTGAACCACAACGTACCGTCACATGACCCGACCCACCTAATACTCTGTGACACCTGAGAAACCACGGAGTCCGTAAGGACAATTTTACACCCAATCGTAATTCATAACCAAAAAGCCCTTAGTAGAGGAGCCCTAATGTATGTTCACACAAACTCCTAGAGATACCAATTTTGTACCAGAGACGCACTAGTTAGATCAATTGTTGATACCGGGTGGTTTCGTCTCTCTTCTATTTGTGCGCCGCTGATCCACCTGCCTACTACCCTACCCAATAATATCCATATTACAAACCCTAACGATAAACCCCTGTATCTTGAGAACCCGAATAAAGCCCCGGAGCAATTTGTCGCAGGAAAAAAAATGCGCCCAATCTGTTGTCACCCTTATGTATAGGGTGACCGCAACATACCCAGATCAATCGCGCATGCGACAGAATATATACCACTCCCATGGTCCTGCGTTTATATTGTTATCCGTATATTTGATCACGTAACTTGATTGAATTGATAATCTAGTTCAGTCATTTGATGTTTTACAAAATTCTATTTATTGTTTCTTAACATATCTAAATGTTTCCTTATGCGTCAGGTTTTTATCGTTGCGGTTGATTATATAAACGAAATTTTAAAGAGAGGCCCCTCCCCTATGCATCACTTTTAACAAAGTAAAATAATGTCTTTTCTTCTCTTGCGTATTTACATTTTGGTGAGGCCAACGTGAATTGTTAATGTGTGTGGTAACGTCGTGCGTGGTTCGTCGGGTGAGTGAACGTAGGGGTAAGGGGTGTGGTTGCTTGATAGCATTGGGAGGGATGATGTGTAGGTGTGTGTAATCCCTAGCGGTAGAGAAATGTGGTGACTAGACATAGGTGTTCTATTATTTTATTACACATATTCAATAGAGACAAAAACGACTGAGTAGCCACCATCGCGATGAGATAAAGCCACATTATTATTGATTAAATTACATATTTTTTTTAATTTTTTTTTTTTTTTTTTTTTTTTTTAAAGATAAAAATTAAACATTAACGAAGCGCGGACGAGGGGGTGGCGGGGTATTATCAAGTCGATTGTACGGTTGGTTGAGTCCGCTCAAATGGTAACAATCGTGTCGCCACTAATGCGCTAAAAATGCGCGGCCACATGCCCCTCAACCAAGTCAAAATGTCTATCATCAACCGAATTAAAAAAAACCACAAATGTAAAAATTGCCCCGCTCAAATGGTCGGCAAGCAACACCGAGAAATGGGTTGTCGACACGCGCCTTGGAGGCTTCACTTTTGAAAGCTTCGGATTTCAACTGTCAAGAAAACGTCACGAATGTAAAAATGGCCTCACATGTTAAACAACAACATCATCGATCAAAAAACAAAAAAGAAACCACAATATAAAAATGGCCCTCCAAGATGTCACAACATGTCAACCATGAAATGTGAATGACCACTAATGTCCAATAACATGTTTGCCACAAAATGTAAAATAATTTTCATTTTATAAATAGACACATAATCGGTCTTAAACGCGATGTCACCTCTCGCCACAAATGTATAACCATTCACACATGTATTTATAATACAATGAGGATGTTGCTAATGGGAAACAAAAAATGTTTCAATTACGATTATCATAGTCATAATAACATAGTTATAGAAAAGATATTTAAAAATATCTATTCTAATTATTATCTGATTATGTTTCATTCAGATGCTCATATTATGTTTTAATAAAACAATGAGAATTAAATTAAAACAAGAAAAGTGCTGGGGGGGTATGGAATTAATCTCATGGTAAAAAATTATTGATTTTGCCAATATATAAATCAGCCATCAATTTTTTTTGGGCATTTCTTTTTTCCTTTTGGGTGCAAAATTGTAACTTTCGTTAGTCTCAAGCAATAACTGCGTTATTATGGAGTCTTTTGTTTGATGCCGTATAGCCTTACCAACCTGTGTGGCAATAAGCGTCCTTTCATGAGCGAAACGACCCTCCCCATAGGCTCTTTGAAGAAAAGGTGTAGATCGAGCGGGACATGCACCTGCCCCCCCCCTTCATAGGGATTTCATGCACGAATTTCCAGACTCCCTACTCACATAGTCATGACAGTTATTGCATAGATGGGCAATAGTTTTCAAGAAAAATTGCTTTGTTTAAAGCCATAATTTTGACTCAGCTTGAATTTGTGAAGATTGGGAAGGGCATTTTCATAAATTTTCCGTTAAACATGTCCAGATTGATGGAGATATGAAGGCTGCTCAATATAAAAATAACCATCATAAAAAACGACTAACTATAACATGGCTCCCAAATAAGATGTAACCCATTTTTGCTCAGTTTATCATCCTGAAAAAAGGGATCAATGTGACTTTAAAATGTACCCTTTTGTTATGTGTGTTCATTCACGCATACCATATTGGATCATGCCGATTTTATCACACAACTAGCCAGAGTAGTTGGTGATAAACATCTACCAGTAATCTTGTTTACTAGGATTCACTCCCTCGTTTAAACGTTATGCGTGTGGGTGTGTATGTGTGTGTATACCTGTAGGTGTATGTGTGTGCTGTTGTGTGAGTGTGGTGCATGTTGTGCATATGTGTATCTATGAAGTATGCATGTAGTTGTAATATTTAATTGAAATGTTTTTGGGTTTCACATTCCGCATTAATATTTGTATGACATGTGAATGAAGTTTTAACATTGTGCGGTTGAACAAAATGGGTTTTTTCCAAGAA
>CALNVZ010000080.1:470502-492321 GCA_940671915.1 Paracentrotus lividus
ATTTTACATGATTATGAAAGAGAGATGAATATCTATCTATCTAGCTGCTTATCTACCCTTCTGTTTCCCTCCCTAAGTTTAAGATAGATTAGGAGCCCCTAAGTTTAAGCTCAATTTGGCGCCAACTAATCATTTGGCGCCCCCTAAATGTTAGTTTGAATTGGCGCCATACACGTACGATTTAGGTGATTTGATGCCCCTGGGAAAATGCAAAAATACACGTTACGTGTATTCAAATAAATTTAAATGTCTTGATGATTAGTATCCTACAATGCAAATTATGGTCAGAGTAAAAACACAGGCGAGAGCGGAATTTTAATGTCTTTGAATGATTAGAAAACATGGCATTGCATGCGTTCCTCAGGAACACAATGTAATAACTCATTGGGAAAAGAAAAGATGCGAGCGCGTAGCGCGAGCCAAAATTTTACTATGTATATACAGACCAGGAGGAATTAAAAAAATTAGAGACCATATTTCAAATACCAAGCTGTTGCCCCTTAGTTTCAGGCAAATTCGGCACACCTCCCTAACTTCAAAATTAAGTTGGAGCCCTAAGTTTAAGGTAAATTTGGCATCCCTAAGTCTCAGGACAATTTGACACCCCTATGTTTAAGCTCAATTTGGCGCCCCCTAAGATTTAGGTCAATTTGAAATGGCAAAAATGAATGTAACGTGAAATCCAAATTAAATTGGAAATTTGTTTTAATGGTTAGAAATTTCATAATGTAAAATTTTGGTAAGAAGGTAAAAACAGCAGGCGTAGCAGCAGCGTCGAACGGAAGTTTTGATGTATTCAAATGATTAGAAAAAGGACATTTGCATGCGTTCCTTCAGGTCAAACACAATGTAATAATCATTGGGGGAAAAAGATAGCGAGCGCGAAAGCACGAGCGAAAATTTTTGCTATGTTTATACGAGACCCGGATGCATGAATTTTGAAATTTGCTCTATCTATATAGAGACGCATTTTTTACAAACACTATTTGTTGCCCCCTCTTTAGTTTCAGGTAAATTCAGCGCCCCCTTTAGTTTCAAGACATTTGTGGCGCACCATATGAGGTAAGCTCAATTGGCGCCCCTACTTCTAAATCGATTTGAATCCCCTTAACTTCAATTCCAGTGCCTCCCATAAGTTTCAGGTTATGCTTGGCGCCCGTGAACGTGTAGCTCATATTTGACGCCCTAATGATTTTGTACAATAATTTTGAAATGCAAAAAATAATAATATAAATAATATAAAAATAAGAAAGAAATAAATAAATAAATAAAGGTTAGTACGTGAAAAACAAGTAAATTTAATGGTTTTGACGGTTAGAATCCCATAATGTAAAATTCTGGTAAAGAGAGGAAAAACATAGGCGTGTGGCGAATCTAGGGAACAGAATTTTTGAATGCATTGGGAATGATTTAGAAACAGGTCATTTTACGCGTTCCTCGACAACAACTGTGATAATAAATGGGAAAATGAATGATGCATAATGAAAACGTGAACAATCAAAAGGACAGTGTTATTTTTATACAGAGATGAATTACACGCACAGTTCCATCTACAGTGCACTAACGACAAGAAAGATCTTACGGGAAATGTGTGTACCTGGGTTATGAGACTCTCTCTAGCGTCTGACCGTCGATATCCGGTCGATAACAATGCCCTGAAATAAAGACGCGGTGTAAAAGGAGAGTGCAAGCCTGTGCAGTCAGGATCGGGAAGGTAATTTATCAATGGATATTTTTTTTTATGATATCAAAAACGCGGGGGAAAAATATTGAACACATCACAAAAGACAGTTAAAATCATTGGAAAGGAAATTAATATAATTTACTTCGCTCAGCGTAACTAGGAAATCGATGCGACTGCTGAATTTTACAGAAAGCTTTTAGTGACTGCTGTTTGAGAACCAAAATATCATTTTCCATCACGACACGAAAAGACGACCCAAAAATGACTAAAAATGGGAGATTTTTAAACTCAAAACGCGAGGGTTAGGGGTAAAAAAATATTCTTTCCGCAAAGGTTTTTATCTTGTTTTTAATATACATTGAAACCTCATGAAACCTGTTGGAACTAGTAAATGACTTCTCGATTTTTTTTTTTATTCCAGTAAATAGATTAAAAAAAAGAATCCCGTTTTTCGGGCTTGCTGTCCATTGCAATCGGTGCGTGGAAAATGTTTTTTCATAGAAAGGAGCCCCAAACGTTTTCATATGCGACAGCGAAGCGGCGAGCGAAAATTTGCTATGTATATACATCACCAGGGAGGCATGGAATTTTAAAATTTTGTCTATTTCCTAGATAGGAGACCATTTAAGACCCCTTCTGTTTTTTTTGTGTGTGTGTTTGGGGCCCCTTTAGTTTCAGGTAAATAGGATATAGTTGGAGCCAACTAAGTTTAAGATAAATTTTGGCACCGTTGCTAAATGCTCAGGTCAATTTAGGCGCCCCTACATTTGAGCTCAATTGGCGTCCTTTAATTTAAGATCAATTTTGGCACCCCCTTAACTTCAGGTTAAATCAGCGCCTTTAAAGTCTCAAGTTTAAGTTCAGCGCCCTTAATGTTTTAAGATCATTTTTGTGCCCCTACATTTGATCTAATTGGCGGCCCCTCTAGGTTTAAGTTCGATTTTGGCGCCCCTAAATTTAAGGTCGATTTTGCGGCTGCCTAGTTTTAGGTCGATTTGCGCCCCTCGCTAAATCTACTAGGGTCGTTTAGCGCCTTTAAGTTTAAGTTAGTCGATTTGGCGCCCCCATCTAAGTTTCGGTCAATTTGGCGCCCCACGTTAAGCTAATTTTGGCGCCCCTCTAAATTTAAGTTTGATTTGGCGGCCCCGTACAATTTAAAGGTCGAATTTTAGAGCCGCTAAGTTTAAGGTCGATTGGCGTCCCCACCTATGTTGAAGGTCAAATTTGGCGCCCATAAAAATTATGCTTAAGCTCAATTGTGGCGCGCGCCTTAAGTTTAATGGTCCATTCGGCACCTCCTAAGTTTAATTGGCCGTTGCTATGTTTACTGTCGAGTTGGCGCCCTATTTTTTTAAGGGCGCCTCCTCCCTTCCCCTTTTTCAGATTTGGCGCCCTTACTTAGTTTTAAGGTCGACATTCGGCGCCCCTAAAGTTTTAATATCAATTAGGGCCGCCTCAGCTTCAGGTCAATTTGGAGGCCCCATCCTCAAGTTTCGGGTCAATTTGGCCGCCCCGTTACGTTCAACGCTCAATAATATTTGGCTGAAGTCCAGACCGTAGTTTAATGTCGACTTTGGCGCCCCCTAAATTTAAAGTCAATTTGGCAGCCCCTAAGTTTAAGGTCAATTTGGCACCCCTCCTTAGTTTACTGTGTTTTGGGCACCCCTACCCTAAAATCAAGGTCGATTTGAAGCTCGCCACCCCCTCCCTAAAATTAAGTCGATTTGGCGCCTGCTAATAGTTGAAGGTCAATTTGGGCGCCTCTTAGTTTACCTGTCGATTTTGGCCCCCCCCCCTGCCATTTTATTCGAGGGCACCCCCTTCCCCTCCTCCTTTTTTCCCTTCTTCTTCTCTCTTCGTGCTCTCTCTTTTTCTTTTCTTCCTCTTTTTCCCCCTTTCTTCCCTTCCTTTCCCTTTTTCCCTTTCCTCTTTTTTCTCGCTTTTTTTCTTTTTTTTTCTCTTTCCTTTTTCTCCCTGTTTTTCTTCACTCTTTTCGGCGCCACCCTGCGCGCCCCCTGCGCGCACCGCCGGGGGCCGGGCCCGTAAAGCCCCCCACCCGAATAACCGCGCAATGTTTATTCCTTCTCTTTATTTTCATTTTTCCTTTCTTTTTCTTCTTTCTCTCCTTTTCCCTCTTTTCTTCCTTTATCTCCTCCTTGTTCTCTTTCTTCTTTTTTTTTTTGGGGGGGGGGGGGAGGGGGCTCGGGCCACGTCGGCCCCCCTCCTGGATCCGCCCTGTTGCATAATGGTATGCGTAGTTTTAAAAAAAAGTTATGAAAAAAAATGATTGACTTTTAATTATTAAGGCCTACATGTTTATAAATGGATCAACTGGCTCAAGTCTCCTATAATTCCAAATTACTGGGAGGGGAGTTCCTGGCCGCCAAAAACGAGGATTAAAAGATTATGTTCATTTTACAAATTCATGTTCTATTTATTGAGATTAAGATCTCTTTCACTATTCGGAATACCAATCGGTGGTATCGCAATCGAACGCATCAACTCATAAGAACATTCATTTAGAGGAAATCGATGGATAACCTAGAAAATTGCAGGGTTTTGATATGAAAGATTAAGGGCCTTGTATGGGGTTCATCTTATGTCAGTATTCAATTAAATTCTCTGTTTATATTTTATATAAAACATATTTTACAGGATTTACTCTGTAGGCCTACATCGACGAACTGGCCCCGCTATTAGGTCAATTAATTTAATTGCACCTGTTGGACAAGGTACAATAAACTGTCCTCATTGGTCAAACCTTCCCAACTTTTATGACGTTATGATTTTGTTATATCTCAGCGTTGCCAGCCGTACGATAGTTATCGTATTTGTACGATAATTTGACCCTCTGTACGATGTACGATCAATAATTTCAAAAAATGGCAAATGTACGATAATTTTACAGATTTCATCAGATAACACTAATCTATAGGCAAAATCAGTGAAAACTGGCCAGTAAAACAAGAAAAGTCCTGCAAGTTCTGGGGGCTCCGCCCCAGACCCCCACCCATAAACATTATGGAAGATTCCCTGATTCGCAAATGTTTATAACGTGTTTTTCTATTCAAAGTTCCGGGGGCTCTTTTGGCAGTTGCCGGGCTTGCAGTTGGAGCTCATTACCCAAATAGAGAGGGATTTTCTGTAAATTGCCTTTGAATCTTGCATGTACGATAATTTTGGCTAAAAATCGATAATTTGGAGGCTCTGATACGATAATCTGACTTCTTGAACCTGGCAACGCTGAACCATTCCTCTCACACTCATCATCTCGCCTGCGCACTGTATACACAACATGGAAGATTGCAGATCGACGAAGCAGATTTGAGACGATTGATCCGCTACTTCATGTTGACGGATTGGTTGGCTAATTGAAATCAGAACAAGTCAACTGGGGTAAGACCTGTTTAAGTAAAATTGTCATTTTATTGAAAATTGTATTATTCATCAAGTTGCGCATCACGCAGTCCATCCATCACAATGGTCGTAGTGATTTACCGGTATTTACCCCTAACTATACACAGCCCCGTCGCTGGGGACTGGTCTGTTTAATTTACCCCTAGTACCACGCCATGGGGACGGGGTGGGCTCCCGCTCCTTTGCCATTCTACCACCGCTCTCTGTTTATCCAAAATTCTCAACTGGCTGTAGGGTAGGGTATGCATGTTGACCTATGTTGACCTAGATAATCGGCACAGAGCTAAAGCTGCATTACCACAATGAGGCTGCGTCTGCTTGTTACATCCAATTTGAGATTATGTGTCTGGAAATAACTATAACTAGACCCCTATGTTATTTACTTGTTGGTTTATTTCACTTATATTAATCTAGGCCTACCCAGAAAGCAATTAAATGCTGTAAGTGAATGACCAGGGGCTATGGTTTTAAGTCCTATCCCAAGGACTTTGTACAGTTTGGAGGCCATTGATTAATGTCTTTACAAGGGATAAGTGCGTCAACTTCGTTCCGAAAGGAGATCTTACAGTTTACAATTTCACAAACTTATTATTTTATTGTCAACTGATTTTTAAGACCTGCTAAGTTTCAATGCAAGAAAATATTCTTAAAATGATTGTAGTGACTATAATAAATAATATGGGGAAATTTGTTGTGGCCTCTGTTTGAGATCTTTTTTATTTCATAACATAATTTATAGATTAGATCCAGCCTCGATATGTTCATATGCTAAGACAAAGATATATCTTCTAACATGGTAAAATAGGGTACCTACATGTATCTGAAGAGTGAACATATCCGGGGGGGGGGTCACTCAAACAAAAAAGTGCTACCCATGCGTGTCCTGCTGAAAACACCCTATTTTTATGAAAATGACAATTGAAATAAAAAAAAACCTATTTTAAGGAAAGCGTCGTCGCCGCCGAAAGGCTGAAAACAGACCCTTTCAACGCTTTTGGGGACACACATGCGTAGCACATCATGTGGTGAGTGACCCCCCCCCCCCCCCGGGAAACATATCCTCCGGCCAAGCTTTTTATACTTTTACTTTTAAAATATCCTGTTGTTAGAGATTTTCAGTTATAATGAGGAAGTTGTTGTCAAGGGTGCACATATTACCCCCCCCCCCCCTCAAAAACCAAACCAAACCAAAACATTACAATTTCAACTTATTCGTTTCGATTTAGTTTAGGGCAATTGGATACCTGCATAGGGGCATGCTGGCAGCCCCCCCCCCCTGCTCCCAATTTTACAAAGTCATATTACAAGTGAAAAGTGCCATTTTTATTGTGATTGCAACATTGTAATCGATTCCATTAATACTGATTATGACTCATTCTATAGGAGAAGTGTCAAAAGAAAAATATCTAAAGAGATCCCATTGATGTAAAGATATAATATGAATGGCTATGTTTCATAGGGATCATGTATTAGGCCATTCAGGTCAAATGCAGGTTGAACTTGTAGTGATATTTCTCACTAGCTTGCAACTGTGGGTTGTTCATTCAAGCATGAAGCCAAATATACCATTAATATCAATACTCTAAATTGTATCATGGAAAAACCCGCTCCTGGCATATTACAAAAGGGGATATCTTTGTAAAGTGGGCGCCATTTTAATGCAAAGTGAATGCATGCTTCTTTGTACTGGAATTTGTTTAATTACTTCTTTGAAAGTTTTTTCTCAACACCAGACATAAACCAGCAGCTGTATTTAGTCAAATACTCTTCTGATTATAATTAGTCTATAGATCCTCTTATTCATATTGCTGTTATCAATTGCTATGGATTCTAGTTATTTTTCTTGCTTCTTATAACTGTAAATTTACTTCATATTCTAAAGTAAGATATTTTATATGGTCTACAAGTATGTTAGTAACTAGTGTTAAAGGATGTTAGTAACATTGAACGATATTCAAATTGCAATTATATGATTTAGCTCATTTTGCAAACATAATTATAAACACTTAGATCAGTCTGGATCTCTTCAAAATTGCAAGCTAATTGCTTGCTCTACCTTGAATATCAATGATTCATACTCAAATTTTAAACCCATCCCGAATGGGTTATAAACCATGTGCTTTTCAACAACCACAACATAACCCCATTTCCTGTTGTGTAGTTCCCCGCCCTAGCGGCCTGCTGAGATTCCAACAGAGGTAGTACATTGACTGGTGTCAGCTGTATGCTATCATTGCTGTTACACTGTTTTAAGGTAGAAACGACTTCCATTTGATAAATTCAGTAGTTTGTTTTTACTGTTGGAGCAATATAATTTTATTAATATTGATCGATCTAATTGCTCTTGTTTTTAAAGTTACCAATCCTTTTAAACCTTTAAAGCAGTGTGCAATAGTCAACTTACTCCAGAAATACCTTCCAAATAATTATTTCTTAGCATAATTGATAGAATTACCGATTAGCGAAAAAATGGTGGATCTTCCTTCAAGTAATTCTGAGGCATGTGCAGACATTTTTTAAAGTCGTCTCCTGACCAATGCAGCCCAAGTCAAATTAGATAATAAGGTAAGGGGGGGGCATATTATAACAAAAGGGCATGGAGTTCTGTACCAAACGAACATTTTTATCAAAAATATATACACACGTACATGCATAAGTGTGCATACTACCCACTTGTTATCATTGACAATTTTCCTTTCCATGCAAGATCAATACAGTCCGTGTAAAAAAAAGGTATCACGGGAAAAATAATTGGTGTAAATCTCTTTATAATGTTGTTTGTTTGTACCAAATTAAATCCGGAAGATTTTCTTGCTGATGCGCTTTGTCCTGGATATCATGGTATCTAGGTGGTGGGGGGGCAAGGGGGGGCATGTGCCCCGGGCAGAGCTTCAGGGGGGCGCAAAAAAAGGAAAGGAAAAAAAAAAAGGGGGCGGGGGGGGGGGGCGCAAAGTCAACAATTGCCCCGGGTGCACTTGACCTAGATACGCCACTGCCTGTATAATTTGCTTTCATAAAACAAAAGTTATGCTAAGTTTTGTACAAGAAACAGGAACAAATCGAAATTATGCACTTCTATTGTTCTGGAGCGCTGAATTCACGGTCATTATGCGAAATCATACACAAAGGCATGGGACGGGGTGCGAAAAAAAGGATTTTTCTTGATTGTAGAAAATTAGTCATATCTCCAAAAATATTGCACTATTAATGTGATGAAAAAAATTGCAGAAGAAAGTTTGATTTTCCTGCTTTATGAAAGAACTAAACAATACCAGGTTGTGATTAATCTTCATACTATAAAAAAATGTTTTCCACTTGTACCATTTATTTGACACAGACTGTATAATTGAATAAGAACATGGTAGCAGGACATTTATTTTAGGATAAAAGTTATGAAAATTCATGATTATTTACATAGTCGTAGGTGAACCACAATAAACCTGACTAATTAATATCCACATGAATTTGTTAAACTGTATATTGTGATGTGATTGTTATATGAGTTAATTGACTGGCATACAAAATGTTCCTATAACTTTGTTTTGAATACCCTCTATTTTCAATTCAATCCATCCTTATTTTTATGTCACTATTTGTGTTCTCTTTTGTAATTCTTGACTGCAATTTTTGAATTTTGTCAATAAAAAAATTTAATCAATACCTAAGGCTAAGCTCAAGCATTTGAAATAAATAAGTTATATATATATTAATGATTTTCTGGGAATTTTGTATTTAGTGGAGAAAAATTCCGCAAAATAAATAGCCTATGTAATCTGAGTCTCAATTTGACAGAGCTTTTCAATCTTTGGCTGAACAGGTACTATAATAAATTTAATCCAAAATTTTGCATTTAACCTGAACACATCAGCAAATGAACCAATATGAGGAGATACAATGAAGGCCTATTTAAATTGATTCATTCTAATTTACATTTGGCTACAACTACTGGTTGAGCTTTAAGGTCGAGGTAAAGGCAGGATGAATTTGTCGCTATCCAAATAGGATAAGGGTCATTCCATCGGGTTGGGGCAATTTCTGTGACATGGAAGCTCAAAAATAAAAGTGTTTCAAATGAAATGAAACAATCATTGGAAGTTAGCTACATTACCACTTCAATAAATTCCATTTGTATTTTGTAAATCGACCTTTTCATTCTAGAGTAATCAGAGCTACCAGATGTTATAAAATACCACCGTTACAGGGGACATTTTTTTCAGGATTTGCTTCATTTCTCTCTCCAAGCATCAATTTCAAGTCCTCAGTCTTCATCATATCACACAAGCATAATCCATACAATATTTCTACTGACTTGAATGGTTATTTCCGACAATTCAAAGCTGATTATGAAAGCAATGTGTATGTGAATGTAATCCATTTCTCCTGTGCCCTCATGTTGTGACCTCCCATTTATAATTTTTTTCCTGAATTCTTGAAAATTAAACTTACTGAAATGATTGCACCTGAGAGAGTAAGGGAAATGATGTCTTCTTATATTGAAATTGATTTCAGTTGGAATCTCCAACAATTTTCTGATGAAGGTAGGCCCTCTTTAAGGAATACCACCGTTACAGGGGACATCATGTCCCTGTAACGGAGGTTCATTATTATCTGATAGCCATTGCATGCAGAAGTTATTTAAAAATTAATACATTAAATACATTGTGTAAGGCAATAATTTCATTATAATTACTAATAATATTCTTTGAATATATTGAAATCAGTTAGAACTGTAAATTGTTATGCGAAATGCATAGCTAATGAACATTTCAGGTATGATCAACAAAATTGGTAATTTGGACATGCAATTATACCAGAGTTTAAGGCGTAAATAAATAAAGGCAGAATACAGAGGACTCAAGGTGAGGTAGATGTATTACACACTAGATAATTGACATACTTTTGATATTGACGAGGTCCACATGGGAGAAATGTGAACCATTTTTTCCAATCAGATCATGAAATGTCATTCCAACATAAAAATGAGTACATGGGACCGTAGTGTAAAATAAATGGCCAATTCACCATTTCTTTGCATGATAAAATCAGTAAAATTGAAATTTATATCACAAGGAGGCAATATGGTAATCCCACAGACCTCATTTCTTTGAAATATCAATAAATCATGGTACTTATGCTATTGCAAAGGAGGAAAATGTTTCATTTTTTGTACCACCGTTACAGCTAGGGACATCAGCGTTAAAAACGCCCCTAAATCGTCCACGGGTGTGCTGACTCAATTTTTTTAGTCTCCCCCCGAAGACATTTTACATACGTAACTATAGCTCCCCCCAAAGAGCTGCTGATATCTTTCATTTTCGAGATCAAAGACGGAGTTTGAACCACCGTTACAAAATACAGGGGGACATCACGATCAAATTTGGGACATGACACATATTTTTCTTGTTCTTTTTACGTCTATCAAACCAAGGTTTCCTATGATAATATTTCTATGACCAGCCTCTTTCTTTCCCCGATGGCAGCATGAGATTAGTGCAATCTATTTTTGAATAAAATGTCACTATACCTCAGTTACAATAAATCTGAAGGGGGACAACTCTTGTAACGGTGGTATGGCCTAACTTTGGATTTAATTTTTACAGCTACTGTTAGCTTTTGCCAAGAAACCTTCTGTACTTTTAAACATCATTATATTGCCTGGTAAAAAACAACTACAGAGTGATATGGCTAAGTCATCGACTTTTGCTGATAATTATATCTGAAAATTACATGTTTTCATGTCACACTTGGTACCCTCTAAAAATGAGGGGACAACAGGAAATAAAGGCACACAAACACTTATCATTTTTTTTTAACACAGAATTTTTCCATCATAAGATCAAATAAACACTTGCCTTCAAATAGAACCTTCTTACAATATAATTTAAAAAACAACAAATTCAGAATAATACAAGATATGTGGGATGTACACAAAAATATGCTGTTGCCCCAACCCTGTGGAATGACCCATAAATAAAGTCTAATTTTGCAGTCATATAATATAGGTCCAATTTTAACTTTAGGGATGGATGCAGTATGGAAGGGACCTTCAATTGTCTGGTCTGGGTCAGAGGGCATTTGAGGTCAAAAGAATATCTTTTAATGACTGAAACATTTGTTGTAAATTCTGCCATTATCAGTCCAGATTACAGTTTTTCTAAAAACTTGACATGTAAGCCTAGATAGATTTGTTATTTACTTGTCGATTTATTTCACTTGAAGGCTAAGGAAGCAATTAGATGCTAAGTAACCAAGGAGATATTACAGTGAACAACTCCTTGATATAACCAACTAGGGTATGGCTTTAAGTCCTATCCCAAGAACTTGGAACAGTATGTATTGGATCAAAGGGCATGAGTGTATCAACTTAGTTGTGAAAAGAAGAAAATCCTGTTTACCATTTACCATTACCTTTTCATGAAATTATAAATTTGGTGTCAACTGATATCTAAGACCTGCTAAATAAAATCGTGGATAACCTAGAAAATTGCAGGGTTTTGATATTTGAAAATTAAGGGCCTTGAGGGTTCATCTTTATGTCAGTATTCAATTAATTACTCTGTTTATATTTTATATAAACAATATTTTACAGGATTTCTCTGTAGGCCTACATCACGAATGCCCGCTATTGGTCAATTATTTTATTTGCACCTGTTGGACAAGGTACAATAAACTGTCCTCATTGGTCAAACCTTCCCACTTTTATGACGTTATGATTTTGTTATATCTCAGCGTTCTGGCTCTGCCCATCCAATGTCGATAGTTATCGTATTGTACGATAATTTGACCCTCTGTACGATGTACGATCATAATTTCAAAAAATGGCAAATGTACGATAATTTTACAGATTTCATCAGATAACACTAATCTATAGGCAAAATCAGTGAAAACTGGCCAGTAAAACAAGAAAAGTCCTGCAAGTTTCTGGGGGCTCCCCCAGACCCCACCCATAAACATTATGGAAGATTCCCTGATTCGCAAATGTTTATCGTGTTTTTTCTATTCAAGTTCCGGGGGCTCTTTTGGCGTTGCCGGGCTTTGCAGTTGGAGCTCATTACCCAAATAGAGAGGGATTTTCTGTAAATTGCCTTTGAATCTTGCATGTACGATAATTTTGGCTAAAAATCGATAATTGGAGGCTCTTGATACGATAATCTGACTTCTTGAACCTGCAACGCTGAACCATTCCTCTCACACTCATCATCTCGCCTGCGCACTGTATACAAACATGGAAGATTGCAGATCGACGAAGCAGATTTGAGACGATTGATCGCTACTTCATGTTGACGGATTGGTTGGCTAATTGAAATCAGAACAAGTCAACTGGGGTAAGACCTGTTTAAGTAAAATTGTCATTTATTGAAAATTGTATTATTCATCAAGTTGCGCATCACGCAGTCCATCCATCACAATGGTCGTAGTGATTTACCGGTATTTACCCCTAACTATACACAGCCCCGTCGCTGGGACTGGTCTGTTTAATTTACCCCTAGTACCACGCCATGGGGACGGGGTGGGCTCCCGCTCCTTTGCCATTCACCACCGCTCTTCTGTTTATCCAAAATTCTCAACTGGCTGTAGGGTAGGGTATGCATGTTGACTATGTTGACCTAGATAATCGCACAGAGCTAAAGCTGCATTACCACAATGAGGCTGCGTCTGCTTGTTACATCCAATTTGAGATTATGTGTCTGGAAATAACTATAACTAGACCCCTATGTTATTTACTTGTTGTTTATTTCACTTATATTAATCTAGGCCTACCCAGAAAGCAATTAAATGCTGTAGATGAATGACCAGGGGCTATGGTTTTAAGTCCTATCCCAGGACTTGTACAGTTTGTAGGCCTATTGATTAATGTCTTAACAAGGGCATAAGTGCGTCAACTTCGTTCCGAAAAGGAATCTTACAGTTTACATTTCACAACTTATTATTTTATTGTCAACTGATTTTTTAAGACCTGCTGAAGTTTTCAATGCAAGAAAAATATTCTTAAAATGTATTGTAGTGACTATATAAATAATAATGGGAAACTTTGTTTGGTGGCCTCTGTTTGAGATCTTTTTATTTTCATAACATAATTTATAGATTAGATCCAGCCTCGATAGGTATCATATGCTAAGACAAAGATATATCTTCTAACATGGTTAAAATAGGGTACACATGTATCTGAAGAGTGAACATATCCTGGGGGGGGGGGGGGGTCACTCAAAAAAAAAGTGCTCCCCATGCGTGTCCCTGCTGAAAACACCCCTATTTTATGAAAATGACAATTGAATAAAAAAAAAACCTATTTAAGGAAAGCGTCGTCGCCGCCGAAAGGCTGAAAACAGACCTTTTCAACGCTTTTTGGGACACACATGCGTAGCACATCATGTGGTGAGTGACCCCCCCCCCCCCCCCGGGAAACATATACTCCGGCCAAGCTTTTTATACTTTTACTTTTAAAAATATCTGTTGTTAGAGATTTTCATTTTATAATGAGGAAGTTGTTGTCAAGGGTGCACATATTACCCCCCCCCCCCCTCAAAAAAACCAAACCAAACCAAAAACATTAAATTTCAACTCTATTCAGTTTCGATTTAGTTTAGGGGCAATTGGATACCTGCATAGGGGCATGCTGCAGCCCCCCCCCCTGCTCCCAATTTTACAAAGTCATATTACAAGTGAAAAGTGCCATTTTATTTGTGATTGCAACATTGTAATCGATTCCCATTAATACTGATTATGTCATTCTATAGGAGAAGTGTCAAAAGAAAAATATCTAAAGAGATCCCATTGATGTAAAAGATATAATATGAATGGCTATGTTCATAGGGATCATGTATTAGGCCAATTCAGGTCAAATGCAGGTTGAACTTTGTAGTGATATTTCTCACTAGCTTGCAACTGTGGGTTGTTCATTCAAGCATGAAGCCAAATAATACCATTAATATCAATACTCTAAATTGTATCATGGAAAAACCCGCGTCCTGGCATATTACAAAAGGGGAATATCTTGTTAAAGTGGCCGCCATTTTAATTGCAAAGTGAATGCATGCTTCTTTGTACTGGAATTTGTTTAATTACTTCTTGAAAGTTTCTTTCATCACACCAGACATAAACCAGCAGCTGTATTTAGTGCAAATACTCTTCTGATTATAGATTTGTCTATTGATCCGGTCTATTCATATTGTCTGTTATTTCAATTGCTATGGATTCTAGTGTGATTATTTTCTGCTTCTAAACTGAAATTATTCATCTCATATCAAAGGTAAGATATTGAGGTACACTTGTACAAGTTGTTAGGTAATAGTGTTAAGGGATGTAGTAACATTGAACGATATTCAAATTGCAATTTATATGATTTAGCTCATTTTGCAAACATAATTATAAACACTTAGATCAGTCTGGTATCTTCTTCAAAATTGCAAGCTAATTGCTTGCTCTACCTTTGAGATATCAATGATTTCATACTCAAATTTTAAAACCCATCCCCGAATGGGTTATAAAACCATGTGCTTTTCAACAACAGCACAACATACACCCATTTCCTGTTGTGTAGTCCCCGTCCCTAGCGGCCTGCTGAGATTCCAACAGAGGGGTAGTACATTGACTGGTGTTCAGCTGTATGCTTAGCATTGCTGTTACACTGTTTTAAGGTAGTAAACGACTTCATTTGATCAGAAACTTTCAGTAGTTTGTTTTTACTGTTGGAGCAATATAATTTTATTAATATTGATCGATCTAATTGCTCTTGGTTTTAAATTACCAATCCTTTTAAACCTTTAAAGCAGTGTGCAATAGGTCAACTTACTCCAGAAAATACCTGCCAAAATAATTTATCTTAGCATAATTGATAGAATTACCGATTAGCGAAAAATGGTGGATCTTCCTTCAAGTAATTTCTGAGCATGTGCAGACATTTTTTAAAGTCGTCCCTTCTGAGCAATGCAGCTCCAAAGTCAAATTGAGATTATAAGGGAAATAGGGGGGGGGGCATATTATAACAAAAGGGGCATGGAGTTCTGTACCAAACGAACATTTTTATCAAAATATATACACACGTACATGCATAAGTGTGCATACTACCCACTTGTTATCATTGACTGTAACTTTTTTCCTTTTCCATGCAAGGATCAATACAGTCTGTGTAAAAAAAAATGGTACAGTCGGGGAAAAATAATTTTGGTGTGAAATCTTTTCATATAATGTGTGTTGTTGGTACCAAATTAAATCCGGAAGATTTTTCTTGCTGATGCGCTTTGTCCTGTATACAGTGGGGTATCTAGGTGGGGGGGGGCAAGGGGGGCATGTGCCCCGGGCAGAGCTTCAGGGGGCGCAAAAAAAGAAAGGAAAAAAAAAAAGGGGGCGGGGGGGGGGGGGCGCAAAGTCAACAATTGCCCCGGGTGCACTTGACCCTAGATACGCCACTGCCTGTATAATTTGCTTTCATAAAACAAAAGTTATGCTAAGTTTTGTCGACAAGGAACAAATCGAAATTATGCACTTCTATGTTCTGGAGCGCTGAATTCACGGTCATTATGCGAAATCATACACAAAAGCATGGGACGGGTGCGAAAAAAAGGATTTTTTCTGATTGTAGAAAATTAGTCATATCTCCAAAAATATTGCACTATTAATGTGATGAAAAAATTGCAGAAGAAGTTTGATTTTCCTGCTTTATGAAAGAACTAACAATACCAGGTTGTGATTAATCTTCATACTATAAAAAATGTTTTTCCACTTGTACCATTTATTTGACACAGACTGTATAATTGAATAAGAACATGTGTAGCAGACATTTATTTTAGGATAAAAGTTATGAAAATTCATGATTATTTACATAGTCGTAGGTGAACCACAATAAACCTGACTAATTAATATCCACATGAATTTGTTAAACTGTATATTGTGATGTGATTGTTATATGAGTTAATTGACTGGCATAAAATGTTCCTATAACTTTGTTTTGAATACCCTCTATTTTCAATTCAATCCATCCTTATTTTTATGTCACTATTTGTGTTCTCTTTTGTAATTCTTGACTGCAATTTTTGAATTTTGTCAATAAAAAATTTAATCAATACCTAAGGCTAAGCTCAAGCATTTGAAATAATAAGTTATATATATATTAATGATTTTCTGGAATTTTGTATTTAGTGGGAGAAAAATTCCGCAAAATAAATAGCCTATGTAATCTGAGTCTCAATTTGCAGAGCTTTTCAATCTTTGGCTGAACAGGTACTATAATAAATTTAATCCAAAATTTTGCATTTAACCTGAACACATCAGCAAATGAACCAATATGAGGAGATACAATGAAGGCCTATTTAAATTGATTCATTCTAATTTACATTTGGCTACAACTACTGGTTGAGCTTTAAGGTCGAGGTAAAGGCAGGATGAATTTGTCGCTATCAAATAGGATAAGGGTCATTCCATCGGGTTGGGGCAATTTCTGTGACATGGAAGCTCAAAATAAAAGTGTTTCAAATGAAATGAAACAATCATGGAAGTTAGCTACATTACCACTTCAATAAATTCCATTTGTATTTTGTAAATCGACCTTTCATTCTAGAGTAATCAGAGCTACCAGATGTTATAAAATACCACCGTTACAGGGGACATTTTTTTCAGGATTTGCTTCATTTCTCTCTCCAAGCATCAATTTCAAGTCCTCAGTCTTCATCATATCACACAAGCATAATCCATACAATATTTCTACTGACTTGAATGGTTATTTCCGACAATTCAAAGCTGATTATGAAAGCAATGTGTATGTGAATGTAATCCATTTCTCCTGTGCCCTCATGTTGTGACCTCCCATTTATAATTTTTTTCCTGAATTCTTGAAAATTAAACTTACTGAAATGATTGCACCTGAGAGAGTAAGGGAAATTATGTCTTCTTATATTGAAATTGATTTCAGTTGGATCTCCAACAATTTCTGATGAAGGTAGGCCTTCTTTAAGGAATACCACCGTTACAGGGGCATCATGTCCCTGTAACGAGGTTCATTATTATCTGATAGCCATTGCATGCAGAAGTTTATTAAAAATTTAATACATTAAATACATTGTGTAAGGCAATAATTTCATTATAATTTACTAATAAATATTCTTTGAATATATTGAAATCAGTTAGAACTGTAAATTGTTATGCGAAATGCATAGCTAATGAACATTTCAGGTATGATCAACAAAATTGGTAATTTGACATGCAATTATACCAGAGTGTTAAGGGTAAAATAAATAAAGGCAGAATACAGAGGACTCAAGGTGAGGTAGATGTATTACACACTAGATAATTGACATACTTTTGATATTGACGAGGTCCACATGGAGAAATGTGAACCATTTTTTCCAATCAGATCATGAAATGTCATTCCAACATAAAAATGAGTACATGGACCGTAGTGTAAAATAAATGGCCAATTCACCATTTCTTTGCATGATAAAATCAGTAAAATTGAAATTTATATCACAAGGAGGCAATATGGTAATCCCACAGACCTCATTTCTTTGAAATATCAATAAATCATGGTACTTATGCTATTGCAAAGGAGGAAAATGTTTCATTTTTTGTACCACCGTTACAGCTAGGACATCAGCGTTAAAAACGCCCCTAAATCGTCCACGGGTGTGCTGACTCAATTTTTTAGTCTCCCCCCGAAGACATTTTACATACGTAACTATAGCTCCCCCCAAGAGCTGCTGATATCTTTCATTTTCGAGATCAAAGACGGAGTTTGAACCACCGTTACAAAATACAGGGGACATCACGATCAAATTTGGGACATGACACATATTTTTCTTGTTCTTTTTACGTCTATCAACCAAGGTTTCCTATGATAATTTTCTATGACCAGCCTCTTTCTCCCGATGGCAGCATGAGATTAGTGCAATCTATTTTTGAATAAAATGTCACTATACCTCAGTTACAATAAATCTGAAGGGGGACAATCTTTGTAACGGTGGTATGGCCTAACTTTGGATTTAATTTTTACACTACTGTTAGCTTTTGCCAAGAAACCTTCTGTACTTTTAAACATCATTATATTGCCTGGTAAAAAACAACTACAGAGTGATATGGCTAAGTCATCGACTTTTGCTGATAATTATATCTGAAAATTACATGTTTTCATGTCACACTTGGTACCCTCTAAAATGAGGGACAACAGGAAATAAAGGCACACAAACACTTATCATTTTTTTTTAACACAGAATTTTCCATCATAAGATCAAATAAACACTTGCCTTCAAATAGAACCTTCTTACAATAAATTAAAAAACAACAAATTCAGATAATACAAGATATGTGGGATGTACACAAAAATATGCTGTTGCCCCAACCCTGTGGAATGACCCATAAATAAAGTCTAATTTTGCAGTCATATAATATAGGTCCAATTTTAACTTTAGAGGGATTGCAGTATGGAAGGGACCTTCAATTGTCTGGTCTGGGTCAGAGGGCATTTGAGGTCAAAAGAATATCTTTTAATGACTGAAACATTTGTTGTAAATTCTGCCATTATCAGTCCAGATTACAGTTTTTCTAAAACTTGACATGTAAGCCTAGATAGATTTGTTATTTACTTGTCGATTTATTTCACTTGAAGGCTAAGGAAGCAATTAGATGCTAAGTAACCAAGGAGATATTACAGTGAACAACTCCTTGATATAACCAACTAGGGTATGGCTTTAAGTCCTATCCCAAGAACTTGGAACAGTATGTATTGGATCAAAGGGCATGAGTGTATCAACTTAGTTGTGAAAAGAAGAAATCCTGTTTACCATTTACCATTACACTTTTCATAAATTATAATTTGGTGTCAACTGATATCTAAGACCTGCTAAATACAAAATATATTATTCTCAAAATGTATTATAGCAACTCAGTAAAAAATATTGGGAAAATGTGTTATGTGCCTTTGTTTGAGATATTTTTTTTTTCATAACATGATTTATAGATTAGATCCAGCCTTGATAGGAATCATATGCTAAGGCAAAGATATATCTTCTAACTTGGTTAAAATAGGTACTACATGCATCTGAAGAGTGAACATATCCCTCCGGTCAAGCTTTTTATACTTTTATTTGAAAGATATCCTGTTGTTATATATATTTTCATTGTAATATAATTGAGGATCGAAGTTCTTTGTCAAGGGGCACATATTACCCCCCCCTCAAAAAACCAAACCAAACCAAAACATTATAATTTCAACTCTATTCAGTTCGATTAGTTAAGGTGCAATTGGATACCTGCATAGGGGCATGCTGGCAGCCACCACCCCCCCCCCTGCTCCCAATTTACATAGTCATATTAGTGAAATTCATACATTTGTGATTGCAACATACAGTAATCAATTCCCATTAATCTGATTACATGTATGACTCATTCTATAGGAGAAGTCTCAAAAGTATCTAAACAGATGTTTAAAGTTTCCCATTGATGTAAAGAATCAAATATGTATGGCTACATGACATATTCATAGGGATCATGTACATGTATTAGGCCAATTCAGGTCAAATACAAGTTAACTTTGTAGTGATATTTCTCACTAACGTGCCACTGTAGGTGTTCATTCAAGCATGAAGCCAAATAATACCGTTCATATCAATACTCTAAATTGTATCATGGAGAAAACCTGCATCCTGGCATTACTATAGGGGAATACCTAGTGATTAAAGTTGCCGCCATTTTAATTGCAAAGTGAATGCATTCTCTTTCTACTGGAATTTGTTTACGTACTTTTGAAAGTTTCTTTCTTTCACACCACATAAACCGTGCAGCTGTATTTGGTGCAATACTCTTCTGATTATAGATTTAGTCTATAGATCCATCTATTTCATATTGTGTGTTATTTCCAATTACTATGGATTCTAGAGTGATTTTATTTCCTGCATCTAAACTGAAATCCTACATCTCATATTCAAAGGTATGGTAGCGCTAATAGGTACAAATTACAATTATGAAAGCTAACTAGTATATAAAAGGGGAAGGAACCCTAGAATTCATTAAATGTTACAAAACAGGAAAATCAAAGAGCTGATCAATGGAAATTTGAGAAAAAATGAATGAATAATAAGAATTATGAGCATTTGAATTTTGTGATCACTACTGCTATGGGGATCCTCACGTTGAACGGGCCCAAGATGTGTGATGTCATACATGAACAAATTCCCATTACTTTTTTACATATTTCACTCAAATTGTTTTTTTATTAATTCCGTTAAAAGATCTAGATTCTTTTCATGGGAGGACATGTAATACAAGTTCACAAAAATATAGTCATGTGTGAAGAGTCTGTATACCACTAGAATGAGGAAAAAGAAGAATTTTTGGTATTTTTTTTGTATGTCATATGGGAGAGTTGTTCATGTGTGACATCACACATCTTGGGCCTGTTGCCCATGTGAGGATGTCCATAGCGTTAGTGATACAACATTCAAATGCACATAACTTTGTTATTATTTATTCAATTGTTCTCAAACTTTCTTTAATCTGTTTCTTTGATTTTTTTTTTGTTTCATACTATTCAACTGAATCCTAGGGTTTCATTCTCCGTTAACCTTTTAAGCTGTGTGCAACAGGTCAACTTAACTGCTTTGAAATACCTGCCAAAATAATTAGAATTAAAAAAAATGGGTGTATCTTCCCTTGCACCATTTCTGAGGCACATGCAACGATAATTATTTGTGACAATCGTCCAAAATCCTAAGATTTAATTATGTAATTGGTTCTGGTTACAAAGTTTCATAATGGGAATAATGTAGAGGGTTGAAATTGTAACTATTTAACGTCGAAAAGTGAAACGTGAACTTTATAATATGTGAAACTCAGGATATTTTTAATTGTATTGAAAGGATAAAATAAAAGAGTAAACAAACATAATTGCAAAACGACTTTGAATTAATAATAAGAACAAGAATCGTGTTTAACATTATCATTAGTATCATCATTATTTTTTAGTAGTTGTAGAGATACTTAAAGAAACAAAGACCAGTACATTGTTGTAATAAATCAAATGATTATGATTACTAATGTATAATATCACACAAATATTATAATGTAATAAATTAATACTCTCTAAATTATCATAATGATATTATTCATAAGCAAGAAGTACATAACACAAATCAAATCAACATGTGATACCAACAAATTTGGGAACTGAACATTTTGAATAAACGTTATAGTAGTGTAAGTATATGTAGATATCTGTGTTACGCCCGCCCCAAAGTAAGTCACTAAATAGTGTTATCATATAGAAAAGTTTTTAAAAATAAATTCCCACCAAATCAGAGATTTGAAAATAACTTTAGTTATTGGAGTGAAAGTAAGGAAAAAATTGTAATTGCAACGATTATATACCTTCCAAGTTTGAAGTAAATATCAGTATTGGTAATGTCAATTATAATCAGAGTATTCAAAGATGAAATTAATTGTGGGTTACATGTGGTAGATCAAATTAACAAAGATATTCCAAGTTAAAATATATATGTGTCATACATGAATGTTTATACTACCATTTTGTTATCATAAGGGTATAATAGGTATATAACTTCTTTCCCTTCCCATTTAAGGATCTATATCCTTGAATCAGAACATGGTAGCAGGATATTTATTTTAGGATTAAAGTTATGAGTATTTATATAAGTCGTAGTGAACCACAGTAACTGACTATCCACATAATTTGTTATACTGTAAAAAATATCCTGGATTTTTATATCCATTTA
>CALNVZ010000080.1:492346-524746 GCA_940671915.1 Paracentrotus lividus
ACAAAAAATATTATTATTCTCAAAATTAATATTATAGAACTCAGTAAAAAATATGGGAAAATGTGTTATTGTCCTTTGTTTGAGATATTTTTTTTTTTCATAAATGATATTATATTAGATCCAGCCTTGATAGGAATCATATTTGCTAAGGCAAAGATATATCTTTCTAATGGTTTTAAAATATACTGGTCTTCACATGCATCTGGAAAGGAGTGACACACATATCTCCTCCCGGCTCATATGGGCTCTTTTTTTTTTTAAGTCAGTCACTTTAATGGAAAAGGAACTGTAATAATTTCCTTGGTTTGTTAATATAATACTATGAATTCATTGGTTTTAATTATATTTTGTAGGTATTGTTCTTTGTTCCAAGCGGACACAAATATTTAACCCTCGCGCACATTGCAAATAAACCAAACCAAACCAAAACATTATAATTTTCAAAAACTCTATTTTCAGTTCGATTATGTGTTAAGTGCAATTTGGGCAGGCATTATCCCTCTTTAAGGAAGTGCAACTTCGCTTCGGGACATGCCACCACACCCCTCCCCATCGCTGCTATCCCAATTTACATTGACGTTCAGATTAGTTTAGGATGCATAATATTCTCCTATTCAACTACTGCTTTGTTCACATACTTCCTGCAACATACAGAATCAATCCCCTTTTAGTACCTTGATTTACATAGTTATGACTTCTATTCGTCATAAGCGAGAAGACTGCGTACACAAAGTGTATATCTAAAAAAACAGTGAAGTAGTTCTTAATTGTGAGTGAATTTATCCATTGTGTGTAAAAGATTCAAATATGTTATTGGTACAATGTACATTTATTATCAATAGTGGATATTCAAAATGTTGTGACCATTATTAGGCCAATTTCGCAGTATCATCAATAACGAAGCTTTGGTTCAACTTCATTCTATTAAGTGAGATTTTCTCACTAACGTTGCCAGCCACTTGCGTAGGTGTTCATTCAAGCATTGAAGCCAAATAATACCGTTTCATATCAAGTACTGTTCCTAATTAATTAGTCATGGAAGAAGAACTCTGTCTCTCATTCAATCCCTTAGGCCAATTTATCTACCCACTAGGTTGCGGAATCTACTCTCTCATAAGTTGATAAGTTGCCGTCCATATTTACATTGCAAAACGTACTGAATGCATTCTTCTTTCTACTCCTGGGAATTTATGAGAGGTTTAACGTAATTCTTTAACATCGTTTGAAAGTTTCTATATCTTTCACACCTACAACTGAGTTTAATTAACTCTTGGTCAGCTTATTTGATTGGCAATGAATTTACTTTTCCTCCATTTATAGATACTTAGGCTTTTAATTAGCACTCGCTCAAATAGATCTATTGATACATTTATGGTGTGTGCCTTCCACTTTAACTGTAATGATTTACTAAAGTGATGTGCCTGCATGCCAAAAATACTCTTGTTAATCCTAGCAGGTCTCATATTCAAAGTAATAGTGCCCTCTTACTCAGAGGCTCACGTTCATAATTTGTTACATAGGTTTACATATTTATGGAATACTAAAATTTATCTAGTATAAAGGGGTCAAATGACGTTTAAGCCCTTACAAGAGAGAAATATTCAAATTAAATGTAGATACAAAAAATCAGGATAAAATACCAAAGGATGCATTAGCTGTATACCAAATTGGAACATGAAAATGTAATAATATGCGTAATGCTGTGATAATTAAGAAAGTGATGAGCATGTTTGATATCTATTGTGCATTCACTTACTGCCGTTTAGGTGGCGGAATTCCCTTCACTAGTGATGTGCAATAGACTGGGGATCTCTCAGTATGATTACGTTGCCATTTGATTGATATTACATATCATGAACAATCTATCCTACTATACTTTTTTATCATATTTCACTCAAATTGTTTTTTTATTAATTCCGTTAAAAGATCTGAGATTCTTTTCATGGAGACATGTAATAACAAGTTCACAAAATATAGTCATGTGTGAAGAGTCTGTACTACCCTACTGAATGAGGAAAAAGAAGAATTTTTGGTATTTTTTTTGTATGTCATATGGGAGAGTTGTTCTATGTGTGACATCACACATCTTGGGCCTTTGCCCATGTGAGGTTCATCATAGCGTAGTGATCACAACATTCAAATGCACATAACTTTGTTATTATTTATTCAATTGTTCTCAAACTTTCTTTAATCTGTTTCTTTGATTTTTTTTTTGTTTCATACTATTCAACTAATCCTAGGGTTTCATTTCCGTTAACCCTTTAAAGCTGTGTGCAACAGGTCAACTTAACTGCTTTGAATACCTGCCAAAATAATATGAATTAACAAAAAATGTGTATCTTCCCTTGCACCATTTCTGAGGCACATGCAACGAAATTATTTGTGACAATCGTCCAAAATCCTAAGATTTAATTATGTAATTGGTTCTGGTTACAAAGTTTCATAATGGGAATAATGTAGAGGGTTGAAATTATGTAACTATTTAACGTCGAAAAGTGAAACGTGAACTTTATAATATGTGAAACTCAGGATATTTTTAATTGTATTGAAAGGATAAAATAAAAGAGTAAACAAACTATAATTGCAAAACGACTTTGAATAATTAATAGAAACAAGAATCGTGTTTAACATTATCATTAGTATCATCATTATTTTTTAGTAGTTGTAGATAGATCTATACCTAAATAGACACAAAAGACATCTCTCTCATCATTTAATTGGCTGTCATGCAATATGTTGAACTATAAATTTGTTATGAATATCCTCTATTTTCAATTCAAGTCAACCAATCCTTATTTATATCCTTTCAGCATGTTCCAGAATCTGTGCAGAAGCAGTAGGTCTACCAGCAGAATGCCTGTCTCTCTGTCCGAGTGGAGGGTACGAATAGGTACCTATGTCCCACGTATGCTGCAGTACCATAACCTTGTCAGAAACCTGAAACAATTACTGTTTCTGGCTCTACTTCAGACTCTAGCTGATGGAGAGAGCAATCGGGATCCATCTGAGAAGCAAGAAATGGGTTCTACACCAGATCACCAGTCATCAACGGACAAGACATCTTCTAAACCTGGGAAGGATGGCAGCTGTGATGAACAAGAGATAGCATCATCAGACAATATCAAAGCCATGCCCCATAAAGCATCCAAGAAAAGGAAACATCGCAGCCAAAAGGTATTGTATTATACATGTACATTAAACATTTATCAAATAAAAATAGTTTGTGTATTCTGATGAGATGGTAATGCTATTCTTCAATTCATATTTTCATAACAACACATTTTCAAACAATACAAGATGGCAATGTTTGATCAAGGAGGCCAAAGGGACCTCAATTTTCCTTCAGTGAAACAGAATGGGAAATATGGAGTGGTAAGAAAGTAAAAGAGGAGGATGAGAATAGGAAAGAGACAGAGAGAAGACTAACAGTCTGAGAAGCTGGAATATACATGTACATGTTGTAAATTTTTAGTAAACTCTAAGTAATCAGGAGACCTTCAACCTTCTTCTTGATTGTGGAACATTTTTGTATCTCTTTCTTACCCTGACCCCTATCAAAAGTTCCCCAGGTATATTAATTATCAAAGGAGAAGGAACAAGAAGAAAGAAGGAGAAAAAAAGATAGAAACTTAGTGGATTGATTTGATTATTGGTATGGCCACAAAAACATAATTCACAATGAAGATTATGATATTTTTCCCCACTACAAACTGTAGTGGAAAATACAATGTAGTATGATTCTAGAATATGCCTACTTATTTTTCTTGCTTCTTTCCCAACCTTGTAGGGAACTGCATCTGGTCTGTCTTCATGGTCATTGATGTCCTTTCGCTCTTTCATGAAATCTGGTGCAAGTCCTCTTCTTCGGTTCATGCTCCTTGTGTTTACAGCCATTCTACTTGTCAGATCTGGAGATGTAGAGGTCAATCCAGGTCCTAATGAAAAGTAAGAAAATTAATGACTAACTATAAATTACTTCATGTAATTGTATGTGTATTAATATAGTAGCGAAATACAGGGGTGTTATTATTCGTCATGGCTAAATGAATTCAAGAACTGATATTGCCAATGAAAAATGACCATCTATCTGTTATCTCCCTAGACAGAGCAGTATTGCTGTTGAAATAATATATGGCAAGCATTTATTACTTTGGAAATCAATATCAATTTTTCTGAAATCATCGCAGTAACAAGATGTGAGGGGTATTTCACAAAGAGTTATGTATGACTTTCATGTATAAATTCGCACTTAGATACTTAGTGCGGCATGTTACGCATCACCTCATTGGTCAGATTATGCTCAGGGGATGCGCTCCATTGAAATTTCTGTCAATGAGATTATGTGTTAAATACATGATGTGTTTAGAAGTGAAGTTTAACTAAGTCTTGCGTAACTATTCGTAAAACGCCCTATCAATTTTCAGGAAATGTTACAGAGGCTAATATCTAAAATTACTGGTTTTAAGGGATAAGCAGTTTTATTTGTCTTGTTCGAAATATTTACTGCCATCATGACATACACGCTCCACTCCAACGTTTTTATTACTACCCTAAATTTGTCATGCAAACTTAATTCATGTAGGCTACATGTACTAAGTGATTTCAATTTTTGGATGTTTCATTCCTGGCATCTAAACTCATTTATTTTATAACTGGAAGGTCAATATAATTTTTTGTCATCAGCAGTACAGTATCTGATGGCGCTCTTCTGGACGTTGCCAAGAAGATCCCTCTGACCAAAATGTATGATGTTGGAGTCAAGCTTGGGGTTGATCTTAGTGCTCTGATGAAATACCATGCAACAAACACATTGGGTGGGGCTGTGGGTTACAGTGGCACACTTCACATGCTTGTCGATTGGAGAGAAAATACAACCATGGAACTACAAGAAAATTTACTAAGCAATGCACTCAATGCATCTTGTCTACAAGCTGTAGCTGAAAAATACTTGCCAAAAGGTACAAAATAAACTTTTTTTTTCAAAATGTATTCTCTAAAAGTTTGATAACTATTGATCAAATTATGTAAGTTGGACTATTATACGAAAATAATATTATGCCTCCGCCACAGACATCAATTTTTTGGGTTGTTTGTTCGTCTATATATCTTCATGCTCATTATCGCTAGATCCACTTCAGATATGAACTTCAAACTTGGTGTTAGTATATGAGCACAGGAGGACAATTTGAATAGACTTTGGAGTACATACCTCAAAGGTCAAGGGTCACAGAGGTACACTCATTAAGTTCCATGTATTGATTTTGTTATCATATATCTCAAGAATCACTAGAGATATAAACTTCACCTTAATTGGACTTGGAGGGGGGGGGGGGCCAACAAGTCCCCCTCTACATTTTTCTGATGATTCCGCAACATGAAAATTTGGCGTTGTGTCATTTTATGACTTTTATTTTTTGTCTCATACAATTTTTAAGACCAAATTTGCAACGCCCGGGTACGCGGTTCTCAAATTACGCAACATTATGTTGGCCTAAGTGCATGTCAGACCCAAAATTGCTCAAAAACATGATTTTATGTAGACATCCAATGTATATTCTGTTTCTAGCCAAAATTCATAACTGTATAATTATTTTCATTTTCACTGATTGGAATCAATTTATTTCATGTTGTTTATGTCAGATCAGAAAAGTGTCGCTGATAATTTCCATCGAAAAAAACGATAAAAACTAAAATTTGAAAAACAAGGCAATACATAAGAAATAAAAAAAACAACAATAAAATACATAAGAAAACATTTTGATACCATATTTTTTTGATGTGCATTTGATGAGAATTCCACAGTGAGTTTAAACAAAAACATAAGTACTTTATGGGCTTTATTTAATGATTTACAGCCAAATTCTAATTTCATGCATAAATTAGCATAATTATCAATTAGAAATAAATTTGAATAATTTTTTAACAATCAAATATACAAATCTGTAGATTACGTCATGGGTGGCGGGTGTGTTAATTTTTGTTGCAATCGCGCAATCAATGGCCAAAATCTCAAGGGGGGCCCTTAAGGCCTCCCTCTTCAGTCTTTTCAGCCTCCAAAATACCCCAGTCTAATAGGGGTATTAAGGATAGTATGTATCACCATAGGAAGACAATCTGAGTAGGATCTACATGTATCTATTGAGTTCTCTATAGCAATATCCCATATCTCAAGAACCAATTGAAATATGAACTTCAAGCCTTGGGATTTTTTGTGTCATCAGAAGAAGACAACCTGATTAGAATTTGTACTATGTAGGTCAGGTGCCAGGTAAAAATGGCAGAGGTAAAAATGGCAGAGGCAAAAATGGCAGAGGTAAAAATGGCAGAGGTAAAAATGGCAGAGGTAAAAATGGCAGAGATAAAAATGTTTCGCAATCCAATTGTCATAGCAAAGCCCATGCTCATTATTATAGCAAATTCCCCTTAGGAAAGGGGGTAAAACATTCATAAAGAAAACTGAGAAGGGATTTTCAAATTTAAATGCTGGACTGCCTGGAGGGTCCTTATCTTTAGAATTGACTGACTTCCATTTGTAGGATTACTATCTGCTATGAGATATTGCTATACCAAAGTGAACGATTGTTTTATTTACATTTTACCTTTTAACTGCACATGTTATAACAAATTATAAATAAATTACGACGTCAGTGTGGAAATGCCATCTTAAAATAGGTGTGCACGTTTTTGTTAAACGGACAAACAACAACATGTCTTAACAAAAGTAATTCTTTATTATTTTTACCTCATGAGAGAAAAATAAAATAAAATTACCAATACGATTTTGATGTAACACGTGCAGTAATGAGTACCGGTATAACAATCGCCAATACTTTGATATTGCAATACATGTAGCTCATAATCAGCTAGTCCAAATGGAAGGCAGTCAATTTAAAAGTTAAGAACACCTCCAACAATGATATTTTATAATCCCTTCTTATAACTAGCTTTCTTTGTTAACTATTTACCCCTTTTGGTATCTCACTTCGCGGAAACACATTTGAGACGGATTTGTCAACATGGTTTTGCCTTTATAGCTTGTCTCCTTAGTCTCCTCTTTCTCCTTAATTTTCAGACACGTTTCTAATAGGTCCTACTCTTTATACGTGAAACAAAGGATTCCGTCGCGGAGACGTCGCGGAGACGTCTCCGCGACAGAATCATTTCCGCGACGGATAAAAAGTATTAGAGACGTCTCCGATGTCGCGGAGATGTAGCAGAGACGTCTCCGAGACGTCTCCGATACATTTTTCATAAACTGTAACTAAGCAATTTAAAAAAAAACGTCTCAAAGTTGTATCCGCGACTCATGCAACGTTTTAAACAAGTTTTTAAAAAAAATTGTTGCGGAGACGTCTTTGAGACGTTTCATGAGTCGCAGAAACAACTTTGAGACGGTTCTTTGAAAGTGCTTTGTTACAGTTTTTTTTAAACTGTCGGACGTCTCCGCAACATCGGAGACGGAGACGTAATATTTTTGTTTTATCTGTCGCGAAGGCGTTTCCGAGAAGTGAGATACCACCCAAGGGAATTGGCCGTGTTTTATTCATGGGATTTGCTATGACAATTTAATTGCATAAGACTTCACCTCTGCCATTTTTACCTCTGCCATTTTTACCTCTGCCATTATTACCTCTGCCATTTTTACACCGAACCGTTGGTCAAGGGCCACAGAGGTTATCTTTTGAAGTTAATCTTTTTGAAGGCTGAGGCATAAATATAGGGGAAGCAGTCGCATTTGTCTTCTTAAAGATGATAGAGTAGAATCATTACTTTTTACAGAGCAAAATGAAATAAGTCCTCATGAATCATTCCCCTTGTTTTTGACTCCATATTTCTCAGAAACTCATGACAATAATAACAAATTTTATGAAAAGAAAACTTGAATAGAAGGTAATTTATTACTAATGGAACATTCCACTGATTTCCATATCATTTGTTTGGGAAAGTTTTTGTCTTGTCAATTATGATACAAGGCCATGTGTTATGAGGTGGGCCCTTTTCTGTTACAACCCAAGTTTTCCAAGGAATTGTACCATTTTTATTCAATCGAATATTCTTCTTACATTTTGACATTTATACCTAAAAAGTATACATATTCTGAAAGAGAATTGTCTGAGGAATCCAAAAATACTATCAGAAAAGGGATATGGGAAGTCATAAGGAGTTACAGAGCCAAATATGTCGAAAACGGTTGGAAAAAGTAGCTTCCAGAAAAAGGTTACCATGGAAACAAAATTTCACCCTACAACAAAAGACATGCATATTGAACTCCTCAAAGTCAGACCTTTCCAACAATGTATAACTTGTTAGGGTAAGCTTTTTTAAAATAATTTTGCGCGATCATCTTTTCAGCGAAAATTTCTGATAGGAAAATTTGGGTAAATATGTGTTACAATGAGTAATGCATGATTTACTTCCAAAATATGACACAGTTTTGTCTTATAACCTATTTGAAGTTAATATACAGTGTTACATGAATATAGTTTGCAAATACTTACTACAATAAAATATATCTACAGTGCTTATTAAAACAATTAATTTGATCTGGTTCATGTTGAGGCATGCCAACCGACACGTGCAAGGTATCTCTGAGATGATCTACCTGTGAGGATAAAGCATATCAAGCCAATGCAGTGATGTTCAATTGTAAATAATCAATCACCCATGAAATACTTTATGGCAACAGATGTTATGCAATACTGAATCATACATGTGGTAGAGCCATCATCATCAATTATCTCACTTCATTAGGGAAGACAACTTAATGGAGTTGAGGAATGTCTAAGATGGTGCAGTTTTTTTTTTGTTGGATTTGCTGTGCCTCATCAATATAACTCAATCAATTATTAGAGTTCCTTTTGTTTTGTGTAAACAAAGCATATGTAAATGGTAGTGAGAAACAATTAAGTTAGGTGAATAAGTAAACCCATGTCCTAGCATCAACTAATATTTACTTCACTTTGTGATAGTAGAATCCTGACGAACACAATGACAGTTTAAAATTGCTTTTTTTCTGTTTTTACATTAATTAATTTTGTAAACTATAGCCTATTAGGTATTCTTATTTCATATTTTACACACTGTATACTTATATTAATAGATATAATATTCCAATTTAACTGTTTGTTGTTTTGGCTGATTTATTTTGCAACAGAATTATGCTCCTCCTCCTCATGCTCCTCCTCCTCCACCACCATGCAAAATGGCTACTTCAAGTTAATTAATTGCTAATTACTTGTAAATGAGTGCACCATTGTATTCTTCTATTTAAGTTATTGGCAGATATATTCCTTCACATTAGTACCAAATATACCCATATGGCACATGTATTAAAAATTTTATATCATTTTTCATGTTTGTGCTTGTCGCGCAAATGTAATGGCACCACCTATATGGGGGCCCAGTTTAAAACACATGGCCACAAGTGTTTTCCTGATAATTTATAGCTTATTGTGGTTACCACAAGCAAAATATTAAATTGTGTTTGAGAAGAGACAATGAATCATTCAACACATGAAAAACTAATTGCATACAAGCCCAGAAAGGAGAAAAAATGTCAGCTGGTGCTTTCACTCATATACATTGAATATGTTCCTCGGTCCCCCAGAAAATGGCTTCTTTGTAGTAAGCAGAACACAACACAACAAATAGAAATATTATTTTCTTTTCTTTATCTGTTCATTACACACATGCAGCATCAAGCGCGAACCCTCCCGAAGAAACTGTTAATCGAAAGAGGACTGCTTCAGGAACACCTGTACAATCTGAACAGGTTCCCATGGATTCTACCTTGTCCTCATCTAATGCACCTCACACCATGCCTTCAGCATCTACTTCTGTCCCACATAATCCAACTGTCACATTTAGCAATCGCAACAATCCAATATCAGAAAAGCAACTGGAGAAATGTATAGATGATATACAAAATTATTATAGGGTTCAACTTTGTCAGATATCAACTAACCCACTTGATTCAGACTCAATAGTTGAACTACATTCTATTTTCACCAATCTTTCCTTGGTGAAACAAGATAGAAATAGACAGAAGAAAATCCCATTGAAGTATGAAGACCTGCTCTCTGTTGATATGAATGGAAAACCAGCAAGGTGTATCATGATCCAAGGAGAGGCAGGAGTTGGTAAAACAACATTCTGTGCTAAGATAGCTTGGGACTGGGTTACAGGTGACCACTATCAAGATTACACTCTTGTGGCCATTGTTCCTCTTCGTAATGCAAACAGTGGGAAAACAGTTGGCCAGGTACTGAAGACTTATTTGCCTGATGACAATGATGTGACTTCAGAGCAACTTGATGAGTACATCAGGACTAATCAGGATAAGGTCCTGACTGTATTTGATGGTTTTGATGAGTTTAGTGAAGAAATGTCCAATGAAGAAAACCAGATAGTACAAATTCTAAAAGGTAAAAGACAAACATCTGGGAGAGTCATTATCACTACAAGACCATGGAAGGCACAGGAGATAACAAGTGTTATAGAACTTACCAAGCAGTATGCTCATGTTAACATTGAGGGATTTAAGAAAAGGGATATCAAAACTTATGTAAACAAATTTTATCAAAATGACAAAACTTCTGCACAGACTCTATTACAGTATATGGTAGAGGGTAGCTTAATAGCGGAAACAATGGCTCCTTTTCCAATCTTTTGCTCAATGCTGTGTCACTTGTGGAAAGAGGTCGAACATCGAAAAGTAATTTGTAAACTTCAGACATTTTCTCAATTATTTCAGGAAATGATTTCTCTCCTCAAGCAACACTATGTGTCCAAGCATATTAATGAAGTAAACATTGATTCTGTTGAGAAATTTGAAGAAAGAATAAATGGTCATTTCAAGAAAATCAGCGAGGTTGCTTTCAATGGTCTGCTCAACAAACAACTTGTTTTCTTGGAAGAAAGGTTCAGCTCCTGTGTTGATGATCTTCGTGTTGCATGTAAGGTTGGAATACTAACAAAAGAAAGAACAAAGCATAGAAATGAAACTGTGAGAAAGCTGGCTAGATTGGAAGCCACTGTTTCATTTCCTCACAAACTCTTCCAAGAGTACATAGCAGGGTTGTATCTCCAAGATTTATCTCACTCAAATAAGGTTGAATTTAATCTTCATATGAAAAGTCATATTTTGAAGAAATCAGGAGAATTTCGATATCTTCTTTATTTTGTTGGATCTTTGGATGAAGATATAGCTAAATATATAGTGACAAATCTAATGGCCAGAAAACAAAGCAAATTGAATTTCATTGTGGAAGTTGCACTGGAATGTCAGAGTGAGGAGGCTGCAAAACTCATTGAAGCACAGCATCCTGAAATCAATCAGTCTCTGACCATTAAGAAGGGTTCACGTAGCCATGTGATTGCAGGTTATATCTTCACATTCAAACATTTGGTGAGATGTTGTTTACTTCACCACATTTGGCCGGTATTCACAAAGATGTCCTGAGGTTAAGCCTATCTTAAATATGTGTTTTATTTATGAGTAGCAATATGTGACACGTACATTCTCTCAACGTTATGTTCCTGAAATCGTATTTCAACGGTTAGGAAAACTTTGTAATTACAATTCCCAGGCACTTTTTTTACAAGTTTCAATTTAAAAAACAATAGAATACAAAAGAGAAAAAAAAATCTTGACACAGATTTCTCTGTGAGTACATTTCATCAGAAGCCTACAAAGAGTCTGTAACCAAAAAATAGTACTTTTAGGGATTTATTTAATAAATTAGACCAAAATTTGAGATTTTATGAATAAATTAGCATAATTAATTAGTGATGGAAATTTTTAGAGAATATGACTCTTCAGTTTTGTAGATGATCTTGTGGGTAACGCGTATGCAAATTTTTGGCACGATTGCGCCCTCAACGGCCGAGATCTTGGGGGGAGCTGAATCCCCCCCCCCCCCAGTCTTCATGTGTGTCGAAATAGCCCTTTTTAGGGTTAAGCGAGGCTTAACTTTAGGACACCTTTGTGAATACAGGCTTTTGAGTTTAGACGCAAATCAGGGACATTAAAGGCCCTTCATTTTTCATAATTGCTAGATTTTATGTTCTTAGACCTATTATGTCATGAGCAATTAAAACAGTATTTTAAAAGTTTGCTTTCAACTATTTAAAATTCAAAAGATCTAATCTATGTTCCAGAATTTTTTTAATATTTCTGCCTTATAATTAAGACCAGGATTTTTCTCTCAAAATTGACATTCATGTTATCATTAGGTGGTATTCTGAACCAGAGATTAAATTTGCATAGAAATTTAGTTTGAACTCCATGGCAGTTCCGAATCACTTTGTATTTGTGTGGTGCCATTGTGTGATCCTATATTGTCCTATACATGTACTTCCCATGCAAACTTATCCTCCAGTTCAGAATACGGCCAGTCTGACCAAAATTGTACTTCAACAAAGAAGTAAGAGTACATAATGTAACAATATGCCTACATGTTTATGTTTCTTTATTTAGGTGTCACTACACATTGAAACCTTCTGTAGCAGTAAAGCACTACTGCGAATCATCACAGATACAGTTTGCTCTGTAAAAACTCTGAAAGAACTCAAAATATGGAACTTTACTTTTGCTGATGAATTTATCAAAAGTATCCAAGAATGTGCTGGAGATTTGATGGTAAATATGTTCTGTCTTACTCCAATGACCTGCTCTAAAATCATTCTTTCCTTGTCTGTGGTATTCAAAAGATGGTGTAGTAATCAGATCAGGGGAGGGCTGGCGAGCATGAGTTTGGCACCTAACAGTACATGTAGGCTACGCATCATGCATCCTGCACTTAATGAATTTAAAAAAATACGGTTTATAAATTAATTTAAATGAAATCGGGAGCTTCACCACAATATGCAGCAAGAAAGAACAAGTATATGGCCATGCGTTTTGAACTCGCACCCTTTTGTGTTACACCACCTAAATCTAAAAATCATGCACCTATCAGGATCAAAGTGTCATAACTTTTGAAGTATTAACTCTAACCCTTCAAAAGTATACATTTTCTTAAAGGAAATGTCCTGTAGATTTCAAAAATGCCATCCACTACAATGTAGGGTGAAGTAGTAACATATTTTGATTAAAATATTAAATTTTGGGGGGCTCTAATTTTTTTACTGCAGCCCCCAATATTTTTTTCCCTTTGATCCAGGTCTTAATTGCTCACCATATTTGAGTTGCTCTTGAAATTTCCTTTCAGAAAATATAAAGTTGTAGGGGAGGGGGGGTTCTTCATTTAATAAAAAAATTCTTAACCGTAAAAGGGTTCAAATATTTTGGTCAACCTGGGCCGGGAAGGGGGTTGCTCCCTCCTCAAGATCTCGGCCATTTTGGGGCCATGTTTATAAAAACTTGCATGTAGGTGGGCTATCTTATGTTGAAGCAGCTCACAAAGTTTCAGGCCCCTATCTCAAGTAATATTTGAGTTATCTGTATTTATGAAACGTCACTTCACATACAACAGGAACTGTATTGAGTTACTTTATGTACAATACATAAGTCAATGGTGAAATTGACATTTTATCCGCGCACAGGGCGGCGATTTTCGGAACTGCGCATTAGCAAGTGGCTGGAACCTTATAACTGTGGTGTCAAAAGATGCATGAGACTCTTAACTATAAAGTCCTAAAAACTCACAGCACAAAAATAAATATCCATAGAGTTATCATGGTTATAATGTTTCAAATGCACAGGATAGACTTTGTGTGTACCTCTTCCACCCCCCCCTCCTCTTTCCCCACCTCAACCCCCCTTGCCTTTTCGTATTCTATCGCGTGCCATGTCGCGATTTCAAGTGTGAGTATGTTCAAATTCATAGGTCTGATAGAAGTTGCATTCAGCTTTCAAATAACATCAATTTTAAGGTGATACCCCTTTATTTAGCCATGATATCATACATTAACTGAAACAAAATTTGGAAAAGCGTAACAAAACTACCCTTTTTGGATGGCGAGTTCAAAACACATGGCCATATAAACATTTTGTAAACACTGAAATAGTTTTTGCAATAGTAAATTTACAGGAATGCATACATTGAATGTACATACCAAACTGATGATGCAAAGCCTTATATAAATTTAGAAATATATGCGTCTAGCATGAAAAATAGCATGAAAAGATAAATAGGGATATGTCCTCTTTTGATTACTTCATTTCCTCTTTGTTTTTCTTCAGGAGAAATCCCCAGACCTCCATGGACATGACAGAGGTTACTCATACATGCTTAATAATATGTCTTATATACAGTGGTGGCCAAAATTATTAGAACACCTCAACCTACACAAAGTCTATGGGATTATCAATGCCCTAGTTCATTTGCCGAAATCAGATTAAAGATATCTTTTGTGTGCCATGAGCTTTCATGACGTTTTAGCATAGGGTCTTACGAATATGTTTATACATGTACCAAACTTATATAGTTTCGACCATCTGGTAATGCACAGCCATTTTTGACATCATCAGGAAATTTCCTTTCAGAATATACATACTTTTGTAGGAGAGGCTTAAAAATGTTTAACGTTATGACACTTTGATCCTATAAGGGGCAAGATTTTTAAATTTTTCAATTGGCGGTGTAACATAAAAAGGGGCGACTTGGGGGCGAGTTCCCAGCGCATGGCTGTGTTATTTAGTTTTTAAAGCATAATGATGATATTCGGAGTCATTCCAACCATTTTATAGGTATTTAAATGGTCAAATGAATAAAAATTATTAAAAATGCTTGGTGTTCTAATAATTTTGGCCACCACGGTATTTTATAATAATTTACACCAAATATACGCAAGCACTTGCACGTGATACTCCATTTGGAAGACATACATGTATGTCACAGCATTGCTTTGCATTTCGAGTAGAAAAAGAAATAAATGATTTTTTTGTGACATTCCTCATGACAATTGATGTTTTCCATTTTTTTGTGACAGACTAAATCTTTAAAGGAGAAGTTCACCCTGGAATTTTATTGGTCTTAAAAAATGCAGAAAAAATAAAAGAAAAATATGAGTGAAGATTTGGGGAAAATCGACCAAAATATGATGAAGTTATGAATAGTGTAGTGTAGTGTAAATTCCATAAAATGTCATTTTTGTCAGAAGAAAATAATTATGTCACCTGTGCGGTCGATATACCATCAAACATATGTTCATATACATGACTATATAAAATTGACCCATTCCTTTATCAAGAACCATGACAAAAAGACAAATTTATTGAATTTACATACACAACCAATGGGAGAGCTGCTCGCACGTGACGTCACAGAATCAAAACTTAAAATATTCATAACCTTGCTATTTTTTAGTCGATTTTCTTCAAACTTTCACTAATATTTTTTAATTATTTTTCTTCATTTTTTAAGACCAATAAAATTCCAGGGTGAACTTCCCCTTTAAAACTACATGTTGACCTATGTACACAAATTCTGGGTTCTAGTATCTTATTGTGCTATGTATGCCATGTGTCTCCAAATGTGTGTTATGTTCAATTAACTTGAGTAAAATCAAATCCAGGAACCTACTCGTGACCATTAAAAAATATATTTCTTGTTCTGTTTATTTGACAGGTTGAATCTCTAGAACTAGGTGTAGAGCATATCAGTGCGGATGGATTACAAAGCCTGGTTGCCAGTATATGTTCAATGACATGTCTCAGAAGTGTGAACCTTGTTAACCTGGGAAGTTTGCATACAGCAGAAGCAAAGGTAACCATCTGGAAATCAAAGCCTTAAATTAATTGTTCCAATACTATTATCAATGTTTGGTTTTAAATTCATCACCTCAACACATTCCCAAATTTTAATTCCTTTTAAATTTAATCACATTTACTTTTTCCGATCACATTCTTTTGTATTTTATTTTATCTGAAATAACAGCCATCACAATGTTGTTGTTAAAATATTTAAGGAATATTTCATGTGTGAAGAAATATTCATTATTAGGTATTACCATATTTACATACTATATCTTCATGCAAAAATTAATACAAAAGAAAAAACAAGTATCGAGCTCAAGCCAAACTTTATGCAAAAGCATGGAACTAGGCATATTTATCTAGTTTGTACATCTCAATTAGGGTAATGATGTTCTGAAGTGGGATAGATGGCGCATTGAATATTTGATTACTTTGTGAGCTGGAATTACATTGAGCAGGCCTCCATGGTACGGTTTGAAAGTTACCCATTTTGAATATTTTTAGCCTACTGTTTATTTAAGCAAGTTTAATTAAGAAATGACTGAAATACTAACCAAACTTTGTCTCCCAGTGGCGTTGCAACGTTGATTTACAACACACACGTAAGTATAAAGAATTATATTTGCCTGCAGAACCTAATTAACGCTATGTCAAAATCCTAGGCTTATCTGAGCCTATTACTGAGTGTGACTAGATCATTTTTTCCTCTTGGTCAAAAACATTAAAAATTCGCCAGAATTTGTGAAAGGAATTTCACACAATTTCTCACAATCTTTTAATGCATGCAGATTGATATGACACTATAATTACAACAGTGGTTAGCAGGATTTCTATGCCGTTCCCACATCTGATCTATCTCTTTAAATATGTTATGTGTAGATGCACCATCTCTTGCTCTTGAACAGTATGTTCCTATTAATCAGTGCAATTTTCTATACAAGTGGCATCAATATTTGATGTGAATTATATTCTTTAGTGTACCCTAATTTGGGGATTTATTATGAACCTGATCAACAATTAAATTACAAGAATTTCTTAAAATATGGATTTAATGTTCTAAATAAGTCCTACTTTGTGACATTAATTTGCTTGTAATTGAGTTTTTAAATCCAAAGACATTGATACAGATGTACTCCGCTTTTATGTTTAGATTACACTGAGAAAGAAGTCAGGAGGATCATCATCAGAGGAGGACATCTCATCATCCTGTCAGATCAACCTCAAATGGATGAAAGGAGATCAGCTCACTGCCTTTGTAGCTTCACTCTCTTCATCACAGACATCATCTGTACAAGTAATTTCCCTTTAATCTTTATACTACTTTATAATTACATCAAGTAGGAATATCAAATTTTTTATTTTCCTTTCTCTGAACAGAGAGATTGTTATTGCTAAGACCTACTAGGAAAGATTAAAAAATGGAGCCCGTAAATTATGAAATGTTTTTCATCCTGAAAGTTTCATATGTACATACATATTCATTTTGACATTTATATATAGTTTTCCATTTAAAATGCCCAAAGTGCTTTGTAATGATATTATACAAGTAATCTTTGAAAATCTTGAATTGCAGTTTAAATGTACTGACAGACTTGGCCGATGCTACCATAGAATGCTCACAGCCTTTTCATATTTCATGCCTGTATACTTTTCTCTCTTGTAATTACGTTTGAACATCCAACAACAACATGATATGTCTCGTAGTAAAGACGTTAGTTTAGTCGATCATAATAGAAAAAATTTCTACCTTGATAGGCATTGATACCTAGAACACAGAGAGCATGGTATAATCTGGATTTGAAAAAGCTTTGTGCTATGAAGTGTATATTGGAAACAGTGATAAATTGAGACATTGTACACAAACATTATACTACAGAGTAAAATTATATATTATGAATGTTTTATGCTTCATGAGAGGATTTGCTACTTAGGAAGAATTGTTACATGTAATATTGTAAATCCCACAGTGTTAGATCCAGATTCTAGATCTGCATGCATGTATGAATTAATTCTAAAGTCACAACAGACCTTGGACCAAGAAGGCCTTTGAACCTGCAATATGTCAGAATCAAAGATTCGCAATTTCAAAAGATCGTACTGGCTCTGTTATGTTTGGGCATGGACCGATACATTAAATTGTGTGACCTAAGGCTGGATACGCTACTGTACATCATACATGTATGGACTTCTATCAGTAAAAGCAAATTAACCACATTGACATTTCTAGTTCATGGAAAAGACACTATGCATTAAGCAACAAATATCCCAGGGCTCTTAACTCAGACTCATGAAACTTCTGTTGCTAAATGTATTGTAACTGTCTTCCTATCATCAAAAAGTTAAAAAGTACACAATAAAAAAAATTCACACAAAAGTTTATCATTATCAGTCTCTTTATGGCAACTGGCTTATTCCTCTATGTTCAACCTACATGCACTTCAACGTGTGCTGATACACAAAATCATCTCAATTGGTATATATTTTAAATTCACAACACATACATTTATTTTCTTTTTTAACACAGATGTACATAGTTAATATATCAAAATTCATTATATTTCATTGACATGTCTGTATTAAAATACTCAGTATTTTGACACAAACGAAACGAAAAGCGGTCTTTCATCACGTCATTCAACAAAATTTTTCCTCTTTCCAATAATCATTTCCTATTCCATGATATAGTAAAGATGTCTTCCTGTTGTGCAGTAGAAATACGATGCAAATAGTATGATTGCAAGAATAGTGGTTGTGGAGGTAGTAAATAAAAATGATAATAATGATATTGTTTTATTTTCTAAGCCACTTTAGGTCTTATAACTGTTCCATTGGCTTTACGATTTATGATAGGTTGAATCTCTTAAAATAGATGGCTGTGGTATCAGTGAGTCTACATCACAAACACTAGGTGCTAGTATCTGCGGCATGACATACATCAAGGATCTCAAACTATCAGGGAAACTATCAGATGGATTCTACAGTGCACTTATAAAAGGAGCTTCATCATTGAAGGTAGAAAGATTTATAAATGTAACTGCTTGAGGTACCCAAGAGCCATTTTCCTGTAATTTAATGGTTTAGGATTTCTTTTGTTTTCTCATTTCTAAAAAGCAGATTTACTTCAATAGAAATATACATTTGCCTACCATTGCTATTTGACCTCAAATCGCCATAAATCGAAAATTGCACCGAAATTTTTGCCTAACATATTGCCTATTTACCCCCCCACCCCCCATGAATGGCGCCCTCCATTGGCGAGGATGCGGCCGCGCGCGATCTTATACTCATCCTCTAATCTCTTCGCCTCCGTCGAGATAAGTCGTACATTTTTGCCTGCGCCAAAAATAGCGTGTTTTTCTCCCTTTTGGGACTACTTTGCGGTTTTTTGCGAGGTTTAAATTCTCAGGATAATCATTTTGAGTATTCTGAGCTTTACTTTTGGGGTCTAGTTTTTGGTTTTGCCGAGATTTTGATAGTTTTATCTCTCGGTGATCGTTTACTTTTCTCGCTCTCTCTCCCGTAGACTTTCGTACGTTCCTTACTGTGTGTATGTAATACGTGTCGTAGTTTACGTTTGAGTGTTGTGTGTGTGGCGGTGCACAGATTGTTTGTGCTCCGCTTCTTTGATAGACCCGCCTATTTACCCCCTTTTGTGTATTAACACTTTCTTTCTCTTTTATTTTACAGATTCATCATGTCTAATTTTCTTCTCGCGCCTGCTTCATATAAAAGGAAGCGGGGGAAGAAATTAGCGAGCAAGCGTGTGTTTTCTTCGGAGAAGTCCCCCCTTGCGGGGGTGAGAGGCTTGTCGTTCGAGGAGGCGTTGGACGCTGTCCTTCCGCCTTCTTCACCACCTCGAACTTCGGTGAGTATTATTGGGTCGAACACCGGCGGACAAAACCTAGCTGCTCGGGCTTCGTCGGTCCCTCAGAGTACGGGACCGTTGATAACCGGCAGGATTGGCGGCGTCCAGGACGATGACGATTGCGGCCCTCGCGCCGGATCCGATAGTCCTTTGCCACGTTCGATCAACGGGAGATCTAAACAGTTACTACATCGGTTTCACAACCGGTGGCCGGTTCACTGGTTAATTCAGTTCTGCCTGAAAACGCCGGGTTCATTTCTCTCACGGTGCCGAATCCCATTGTGCCTCTGGCTTCGCCTGGCATAACCGGATCGAGCTCGGTTTCTATATCGAGTTTGTCCGGACCGGATATCGGCGCCGTACCCTTAACTGAGGTAAATCGGATCCGCGAGTCGGTTTCCGTACCGGTTTTGGGAGTGAGTACCGTTCAAGACGGACCTATATCCTCGGATAGTAGGCCGCTTGTCGGTTACTCACTAACCCGGATGTCTCGCCCAGAGTTTTCGCTCTGTTACTCGTCGGCGGGTATCCGGCAGAGCGGGGTGTCCCCGTCTATATCCGACCGCCCACCTTTGGTGGCGGGGGTCCGTCTCGCTCCGTTTTCATCTCGGAGTACGCCCCCTTCTGTTTCGGATACTACGGCCGTGAGGCGTGTCCGTGTTTCGGATCCCTTGCCGGTTTCTTTTCGAAACCAGGGTCCGTTACAGGCAGACGCTTCTTTGTTGGAGACAAGTCGGATTCCCACTTCGTCTTCCAAGTCGATTTCTTCTCGGATCGGTACCGCTTTTGGTGCGGGCCCTTCCGTAGCGAAGCGTCGTAGACTTACAGTTTCGGATCCCGAACCGGTTCCTGCGCGGAACAGTGCCCCTTTACAGGCGGGCACTTTTGGTTCGGAGAGACGTCGTTCTTTGCCGAACCCGGATCCGGGTTTCGTTGGGAACCCTGTTCCCCAGAGTTTGGCCACTCCCGTAACGGGCCGGCATCAACTACCGGATACCAATCCGGATAGTTTGTGTGTACCTCCGGAGGTTCGAGAGTGGGTTGAGCGTTACGAGGCAGCGGTACGTCACCACTCCCGACTCACCTCCATGGGTAGGTCACACCCTCCGGTTGAGGAACTGGATGCTTCCTCATCAGAGGATGAGATTGTTTCGGTGGCTGATTCTCACGTCTCTTTGTTTGAAGTTCATCCGACTCCCTTGTCCCGCAATTCGGATAGGATTGACAGGCGGAATCCCTCCCAGGTTGATGCTTCGGCGGATTTGTCATCCGACGGAGATGAACCTGAGGTCGCTGTAGAGCTTCCTTTAGCGAAGCGAGTGACGGGTTTGTTTCAGAAATACGTTCCAGATGTCGGAGTGACCCCCGAAACTTCGGAGGGGCGGAAAGGTTTCTTTTCGGGAAGGTCGAAAGCTGTTGCGTCTTTTCAGCTCCGAGTACAGGACATTCATAAAGAGGAATTTGTCTGTACTTCATCTAGACCGAAGAAAGCCTCATTTGATATTCGGAAACAAGTATCGGGTATCTTTGTGGAGGGAGACGATGGTCTTTTAACACCTAAGTCCATCTCCCCGGAGGTTCTGAAGTTGGCTGATATGTTCGAGACCGGGAAGAATTCTTTGTTGAAATCCGACAAAGGTGATGCTGACATTTCGTCTGCTATCACAGGCGGTCTTCGTTTATCTGTCTTAAATGACATGCTCTTGGAACTCTTGGCTGGCTCCCAGGAGTTGGACATTTCTCCGCCGGACCAGGCCGAGATTCTTTTGGCTCTTAGAGAGGTTTCTTCTCTCTTGTTCTCTCAGATTGCGGCTGCATCCACCTTGGTGGATAATGCCCGTAGAGTTCATGTTCTTGAGACTCTTCATATCAAACAATCCCTCATTCCGGATATGGTCAAGGAGATTGACGTGTCTTCCCCCTTTCTTTGTGGGAACAACTTGGCAGACATCTTACAGAAAGAAGTGGATTCACGTAAGAAGGCCAAGGAACTGTCTACATCTATTAGAGATGTTCGTCAGACTCCATCATCTTCTAGTTCCGCTAAATCTAGCTTCTTCAAAGCTCCTCTTTTCAGGAAGGGCAAGAAGAAGAAGGACAAGAAGACTCCCGTTCCTGCCAGGTCGACCCCGGCAGCTCCTCCTCAGGATCGTAGAGTAGCCGACTCTTCTCATGATTTTTATGATCGACAGGTGTCCGTTTAAGACAGACTCCCCGTCGAGGACGTGGAAGTGGTAGGGGCTCTTCCGAGGCGTCGCGAAGAGTCAGCCCTTTCGGCAGGGCGGGAAGCATTATTCAGATGACTTCCCGAGTTCGCTTGGAGATCGGTAGGGTGGTCGATTCGGAATGTTTTCCAGCTTGGAAGTCAATCACGGACGACGTTTTCGTCCTCTCCGTGATCAAGAACGGTCTTCGGATAGATCTAGAAGAACCTCTTCAAGGGGTTATCCGAAGTCGATCACCACACAGTCGATCTTTTTCAGGAGCATATCGTTTCGGAAGTTACTCACTCCTGGAAAAGGACGCTGTCGAACGGGTGAGAGATCAGGACCTGTGTCCTCCCCGTTTTTTGTAATCCCAGTCGTCAGGATCGCTCAGGATGATCTAAACATGAAGAGGATCAACAGGACTGCAAAGTCGCCCTTCAGGATGGACCATCTAGCCTTATTCTTCCGGCTCTCGTCAGGACGATTTTGCGGTGTCCCTCGACCTGAGCGATGCTATTTCCACTCCAATAGACCTCGTCGAGGATCTTTTGGGATTTGCCGTAGGAAAGGAGACTTTTCGCTTCAAAGCTCTTCCTTTCGGACTGCGCCAGCTCCCGAGTTTTCAAGGGTGGTCTCGGTTGATGTCGTTCCTCAGGGGCAAGGCCTTCGGATCTTTGCCTACTTAGACGATTGGTTCTCGTCGCCAATTCGGAGGTTCTGCTTTCTCACCATCTTTCGCTGTTAGTGGAAACAACGAGAGTTTGGGATTATGATCACTGGTCAAATCGGATTCATTCCCCGAACTCGATTTACTTGGGGCCCAGTTGGATCTCAAAATCAACTGGCTCGGCGAGTCTCGAGAGGGTAGAGCTCTGGTCAATCTTGCGGTCCCTCCTGAGCATGCGGAGGGTTCGAGCCGAGGTTTGGTTGAGATGGCTGGGTCTTTTAGCCGTCTGGTGGACATCTTGCCGAATTGTCGTCTCTTATGAGACCTTTCCAGCTAATCTCCTGAAGTTTTTAGGGAATCTCAGCTCTTTCTGGTCTGGATTCTTTGCGATGGAGATCAAGAGCTTCTCTCACTTACGACCGTACCTTCCTTCTTCAGGGAAGAGATTCAGGACCCTCTTCCCTCAATTACAGTGACCACGGACGCGTCACTTCAAGGTTGGGGGGCCATTGTCAGGTGAGGTTTCCGGATCTTGGCGCCTTCCGAGGCCTGCTGCTCACATCAAGTTCTGGACTTTTGTCAGTTCTGTTTGTCCTCCAACGTTTCCCGCCTGTTGGTGGGCGTTTCAGTGTTGATTCTCAGCGACACACCTCTGTGAGGCTTACATCAACAAACAGGAGGACACACTCTTTGGGAGTTGAACAGAGTAGCTTCCTCTTTTGGGAAGGTGCAATCGGGAGGAGATTCCTGTGCCTTCGGGTGGATCCACCTTCCGGGGGAGGACAATCTGATAGCAGATTTTCTATCCGGAGGTCGGTCGCTGCCATCGGAATGGATGTTGTCCCCTCAGGTCTTCGAGTTAGTAATTCAGAGATTCAGGAGCCTGGAAATAGATCTGTTTGCAACCTCTCTGAACAACAGACTTCCTCGGTTTTGCTCCCGAGTCAGGGAGACTTCGGCTTTCGTTCTGGACGCGTTCTCTCTTCATTGGAAGGGATGGAAGGCGTACGCCTTTCCACCATTCAAGCTGATACCTATGGTTCTCAGAAAGATCAGGGAGGATCGGGCAACAGTGGTCTTGATCGCTCCCCACTGGCCCGGTCGGGCCTGGTTCCAGGATCTGTTGCCCCTGTTAGTAGGGGAACCGCTGCCCCTTCCGGCCGTTCCGGACTTGGTCTCTCAACCCTTATCGGGAGCTCTTCATGCGGATCCATCGCTCCTTCATCTCACTGCTTGGCCTCTATCGGCCAGCGGGCTAGGGATGAACTTTCACAGAGCACTAGCTGCAGTTGAAATTAGACGGAAGATCGACTAGGATTACAATCGCCAGGCTTCTTTTGCCTGAGGTGACAGACCAACTGCTCTATCCGATTGAAAGAGAAAAAAACAGAGAAGAGAACGCCCTTTTGATATCAGCCTGTGTCAAACGGTAACTGCGTGTCAGATAATACTTTGAGGACCTGATATACGCGTTGCAAACTTATCATTCAAATGCATAAATAAGCTTCTCTCGAGAAATGTATTGCACTTTTTTAGCGACGCATTATAGGGAGTAACAGCAATTCAAAATCTCCGACCTGTGCAATCAACAATCCGTCACCCACCCAAAGTTCGACGCATAGAGTGGATCGGGCCCAATATTTTTAGAAACTTTTTTCCTTTTGATTTCGCTCTCTTGACTATTCATAACGACCCATTCACACGCTTTGCTCCTCGACAAAACAGAGGTCTATCGATTCCCCATATTGATATTAAAAAACTTGTAATTATCTTCTCCGACTGTATAGGCGAACCTTGAAATTATAAGTCAGACCTAGCCCCATGATTAACCACCACAGCTCTGTGTTTTAAACAGAGTTGGGGAACCACAGAAAGATCTAATTCGCTGAATAATCACAGTATAAAATTGTAGTGTCTATTTTCTTTGGATTTCTTTTCCTCATGAAAGGGGAAGATATCTTAAGGTATTTCGTATATTTTATTTTTTCTTTTAAGAAAGCTCTTCATCTCCAATTTCCTATTTGCTGAGAGTGAGTGAGATAAGAAAGAGAGAACAAAATAAAAAAATATTCATAATTTGACCTGATGTTGGCTCTGTTGAGTCATTCTATCAATACTAATGATCTCATTGTAATGATCGGAGGCCATGTTTCTATGAATGAAATCCTATGTTTTTTTAAAGGCCGTTACACAAAAGTGAGTCATAGCCCGGCATAGTATTTCCTTGATTGTTTTTCTGTTGTTTTTTTTTAGTGCTTATGTTTGTTTTTTTGGGCTTCTTTTAATTTTTTTTTTTCGAGATTTGCTTTTGTTTATTTTCACCGTATACAAATACGTAGGCCAAATAACATATGTGAGTAATGAAGTTCCTAAATCGACGTTTTTTTTGATCTGTCCTAACTGGGCTAAAATGAGTATGTATGGTGTGTTGAAGTAATTCTTGGGCAATTTCATACACTTAACTCTAAGTACGGATGGCGTTAATTTAGTACATCTTTCTATCGGCACCCTCACAATATGTTTTTGCGGTTTACCAATGATTAAGATTATAGACTGATGTTCGAATCGGGGTGGGAATATACTACTGGATTTTACTCGTCATGTAATTTACGTTTGTTATTGTTTAGTGTTGATTTTCAAGCGTGGCGGATCCGGAGAGGGGTACAAGGAGGGGTACGCCCTCCAGTTGGATTGTTTTTCGGTCACACACCTATTGAACATAATGTTGATTAAAGTATGAACAATTTTCGTATGCAACCGCTGTATTTTTCAATATTTCTTGCATCCGACGCTGGAGAGAGGGTAAGGTATCTTTGACGATCCCAGTGAACTCTTTCATGCTCTGTTGTTATCATGAAGTAAGTTTCCTTTCCCTAATAATGTTTTATTGAAAACGTATGTTTTGCTGGCCGTAAACCGGTTCGGCTAGTGTCGCGGTATGAAATGGGGTCTGAGGGGGGCCGTGTTGGTAAAGGCGCGCGGGGTGTATTTCTATAGCCGTGGGTGGATGCCAGGCGGGCCTGCTTTCCCGGAAGGTTTTGGGGGAGGGTTTCAAAGGTGGGGGGTCCTGGCCGGGTTCGGTGTGCGCTTTGGAACTGCGGATTTCTCGGGGGGGTGTGAATCTGGGGTCCTCAAGGACAGCTGTTCTTTGAGCGGGGGATCGGGTTGGAGCGAGGAGGGGAGGGGGTAGGATGTTCGGGGTACGTGCGTGCGCTGGTCTCACCTATCACCAGTGTCGGGATGATTCGTGGGTCCCTCAAGAGAGATATGGAAGAACGCTCTGGGGGGGCTCTCCTCCCTGGGGTCCCCTGGGGGGGGGGGTCTCCCCTCTCCCGGGGGGGGGGGGGGGGGGGGTCGTTTATTCGCACTGATTCTGTACATCATCATCGCTAAGAAACCCAAACAAGAACCTATGGCGGGGTGCGGGGGGGGGGGGGGGTCCCTGGGCTTGCCAAGTGATTCTTCAGATCTTCATCAGGCCATCTGACGTTTCTCGTTCTATCATGAAAGGACATAGATGTGTCCGTAGGCCCTAAATGTACTCAGAGAACGGGGAATTCTTTTTTTTGTTTCTTAGCAAATCTATATTCATGACTATGTTTATTGTGTTATGCCTCTTACGATATCATGGATGCCGGTTTTATCGCGGTTCTAGCTTTGTTCGTGGTCATTATTCTTTCTTTTTGTTTGATGATGTGTGGGTGTTTGACTTGTCGATTGTATTCTAGTTTGAATTGATTGTATTTTGTTCTGTATTATATTGCTTTGTTGTGTCTTATTGTTCTTGTTGTTGTTGGGATGTTTATGGTTTTTCTTATTAAGGTTTACCGGTGGACTCGATTGAGCTTGTATTTGTTTGTCTCGGGTTTGTTGTGGTGAACTTCCGTGTTCGCTTGCTTAGGTTTATGTATATGAGCATGTAGGACAAGGACAAATTCGATAGGTCCGCGTCGCATTGTGTGTGTTCCCTTTCTTCCGGCCAATTATTAATTTTGAGTTCTTTTGTTTTATTGAGAAAAATGTATGGCTTATGTGTGTGGAAATGTTGGAGTTCAATATAAATACAGAGTTAAATATTTCGATGACGGCGGTATTTATCTGATTCGTATTTATTTGTTTTTTAATTTTATATATCGCTTTATATTCATTATTTCCAATTAACATAGATGTTTATGTATCTTAGTTGCTTTGTGTTATATCGTTTTGGCCTAAGCATGTGCCGCGCCAAGGATGTTTTTCTATTGGATGCCTTCCACCCCGGATACAACTATAATCGATCTCGAAAGGGATTATACCTTGCATTCGTTGTCACCATCGTGTACGACCCGCCCATATCAATCGATCGAAGTTCGGTGTTTCATGCCCTAGCAAAAGGGGGAATACAGATTGCACACTTCAAAGATGTTGACACCCAACAGCAATCGCAATTATCTCTCCTAATGGCCAAAATGCAGATATAAGAATTGTTGGGCTTTAAGTGATTGTTAGATAGACTAAGAAGTATAAGAATGGTGTGGACGGATATGCTTTAAATGCCAAGTCATCCATGCGACTTGTGACATTACCATGGGGATTACAATGGATGATGTTACCGTATATGTTCATTAATTATTTATGTTCGAATTTTTTCTACTGAAAAGTTGTGTGCCACACTGATTTGCGAATTTTATGTCTTCATATACTGCCCAAAATTGTTTACCGGCCATCGGCCCACACAAGAACACCAACATAATCAATAAGATAAAAAAGATGTGGGGGATTCGTAATATTAATCCTTTAACGGCATATCATACTTTCTATTTTCGATGGAGTCATACCGTGGTGTGTTTATTCTATTTTTTTATCTGGGTGAGTTTGATCCTATCAGACGCTTGGATCGATAATGTGTGTTGATCTCGACGCTTATTCTATTGTGGGGGGGGTTGTAATGGTGGGCGGTTTTGGTTGATTATTGATGCTCGAGTCTTTTGTGGTTTGTTTTTCGAGGGCGCTTGCTATTTCTTCTCGGTCGGCTAGTTGTGGTGCAGTATTTTCATTTCAGGCCGCTTGTAATCGGTGAAGTTCTTTTATTCCTTATGTTTCAGTGGTTACAAGTCCTATGTAGTGTCGGCTATGCGTGATTGTACTTGTACTTTTTAATTTGCTTTGTGCTCGCGGAAGGTGGAGGAAGTTGGGGGTGGGGTAGTGAGGAGGGGGTTTTTTATGTCTGATGATGCGGGGCGGGGGGGTTTGGGCGGGATGGTGAGGGGGGGGGTGCAAATGGTTGCTGGGTGTGTGGGAGTCCGGTGGCGGCTTGGGGGGGGGGGTTAACTGGAGTTGTCGCCGTTAGTGGGGTGGGTGTGTTTGTTTTGTTCGTGTGTTGTTTATCTAGTTAGGTATTTTCTTTTTCGTATTTTTGGGTTGTTATTCGTGGTGTTGTTGTGTTTTGGCTATCCGTTCGGGCTTTCTGTCACCCTTACTTCTATTTATATTCTATTTATCTGTATTTGGTAGCGTGTTTGTTTTTAGTTTCCGGTCTGGTTCGTGGTTTGGTTGGTTGTTGGCTTGTTCTTTTTTCTGTTTTGTGTTCTTGTTTTATTCTCGCTCGTAATTCTGTTTGCGGGTGTTATGTATGGTTTGATTAATGAATTTAATAGGATTTTTCGTTCGGTCCGTTTCTGGATTGTGTTTTTTTTTAGTGTGCTCTTTTTGTCGGTTTATTGTTGGTGCTGTATGTTTGTGGTTTCTTAGTTTCCTTTGTTTTTTTTTTTTGTGGTGGAGGTTGGGGTCTGTCCATTTTTATTGTTAGGGTTTCTTCACAAGGTTTTGATGTCCGCTTTTTGCTTTATCCTGGATGATTTGATTAAAGTCTAGATGGGATGTTATCTTGTTGTCATTTTATTATTCCATTTTGCGTCCTTTGCAATTGGAAAGCTGGTAGCGATTGATAGCTCAACTGGTAGTGCTATCATATGTCCTATATATTTTTCTATTGTGGGAGTTCAGGTTGACATCATGAAAATGTAAAAGATTTCTATTTTATTATTTTATCGATTATCGGAGAATATAACGAGTTATGTCGTATATTCTTCTCCTGTCCGATCCCGTCTATCCTTGCAACAACGGAAGTTTCTGGGCAGAGAGAGTAGAGGATGAGTATAAATATGTATCCTGTTTCAGAGCGAGGCAGCGAGTCCGACATCCTGCGCCAATGGAGGGCGCCAATTCTGGGGATCTGGGCGAGTAAATAAGCCCAATATGATAGCGGCAAAAATTTTCGGTGCAATTTTCGATTTATGGCGATTTGAGGTCAAATAGCAATGGTAGGCAAATGTATATTTCCATATCGTAAATAATAAAATTAGAATGTAATTTTTATGATTGAATGCTTTGATGTAGATGTTGATGTACAGTGGTGGCCAAAATTATTAGAACACCAAGTAAATTTAAATGATTTTCGTTGTATTCATTCAGTTGACCATTTAAATTACTTTTAAAATGCCTGGAATGTCTACAAAAGTCATTATTATACTTTAAAAACTAAATAACATAGTCATGCGTTTGGAACTCGCCCACAACTCGCCCCAAAATCGCCTTTTTTGTGTTACGCGACCAATTGTAAAATCTAAAAAATCTTGCCTATACATGTATCAGGATCAAAGTGTCATAACGTTAAAAATATTAAGTCTCTCCCTACAAAAGTATACATTTTCTGAAAGGAAAGTTCATGAGAATGTCAAAAATGTCATTCACAATACGATAGGGTAAGGTAGTAACATGTTCTGTGGGAATTTTTAAATAATTTGTGAGGGGCCCCAAATTTTTAATTTAGAGCCCCCATTTAAGTCCCCTTTTCTTCCGACCCTTCATATTTCAACATATTTGAATTGCTCATGAAATTTCCTTCTAAAAATATACATTTACAAAGAGTGTCTTCATTTAAAGAAAAAAAAAGTCGTAACCTTCAATGGGCATGGTTATTTTGGTCATCTCACCACCAAGGGAGGGGGCGAATCCACCCCTCCCCATTTGACCAAATTTTCTGAAACTTGGCAGGTATTTGAGGTATATTAGAATGAATAAGCCTGCTAAGTTTCATACTTCTACCTGAAATACTTTTGGAGCAATCGGCATATGTAATTGGCATTTTACTTTGTTTGCATTTGGACTAGATGTTTAATATACAAGTCTATAGGGAAACCAAAAGCGCATAGCGCAATTATTTTTAATGCTACGCATTACCAGATGGTCGAAACTATATAACTTTGGTATCAAAATATACGTAAGACCCTATGCTAAAAAGTCATGAAAGCTCATGGCACACAAATGATATCTTTAACCTTATTTCGGTAAATGAACTAGGGCATTGATAATCCCATAGACTTTATGTAGGTTCAGGTGTTCTAATAATTTTGGCCACCACTGTATGTGTTTCATATTTTTGGGCATGCAATTCATGTGTTTTTATATCAATAAGAAAATAGTTCTTGCTGTGATTCACAGAGGAACAAAATAATCTATATTCTGAAATTTTGGGTACAAAAAACAAATTTAAATTATTTTACAATTGTCAGGGACCGCAGAGCTTTTTTGAACGTGGAGGGGGCTAAACAGGCGACAAATCACAAATCTATGGTCATTTTCGCCTTTTTGTACACGTTTGCAGAAAAAATGTCCCCTGAAAAAAAAACTCGGCTTCGCTGCCCCTGGTTGTGAATGATGTTCTATATATTTAGCCCTTTTAATATATCCCAAGGAAACTAAAATAAAAATGCATTGTCTCACAATCTTAATATTGCTATAAAAAACAATACACAGTGTATTGTTTACCATGCTCTCACACATTTATATAGCTCTATTTATATCTGTTGACTACAGCATATTAATAACATGTATAGCTCTAGCTTAGATAATATATTATCTTCTATCAAGTAGAGGATTTGATTTTGTAATTCATTTGACATTAAACAACAAGACTACATGTATATTGCAATTATTTTGGGCTCATTCATTTCTTCTAAACAGGTTGAATCTCTTCAAATAGATGACTATGATATCAGTAAGTCTGCATCACAAACTCTAGGTGCTTGTATCTGTGCCATGACATGCCTTCAGGATGTCAAATTATCAGGGAAACTTTCAGATGGATTCTACAGTGCACTTATAAAAGGAGCTTCATCATTGAAGGTAGAAAGATTTATAAATGTAATGGCTTGAAGTACCCAAGAGAAATTTTCCCTGTAATTTAATGGTTTAGGATTTGCCAATACTTCTTTTGTTTTCTCTTCCTTTCAAAAAAGCAGTCATAAATCCTTTGATGTAGATGTTGATGTATGTGTTTCATATTTTGGGGCATGCAATTCATGTGTTTATATATCAATAAGAAAATAGTTCTTACTGTGATACACAGAGGGAAAAATAATCTATATTCTGAAATGTTTGGTACAAAAAACAAAATTACTGTACAATTGTCAGAGGCCGCGGAGCTTTTTTGAAAGTGGAGGGGGCTGAACAGGCAACAAATCACAAATCTATGGTCATTTCCGCCTTTTGTACACATTTGCTGAAAAAGTGCCCTCTGGAAAAAAAACCTGCAGCGCACCCGCCCCTGGTTGTGAATGACATTCTGTATATTTAGCCCATTTGATATATTCAAAGGAAACTAAATTTTAGAATGCACTCTCACAATCTTAATATTAATATAAAACAATGCGCACTGCACTTTTTACCATGCTCTTTAATAAATGTCACATTTATTTACCTCAAATTTTTTATTTGTTGACTTTAGTGTTTCACACAATAGCTTATAGCTTAGATAATAGATTATCATATATGAAGTAGACTTTTTGATATTATTATTCAATTGGCATTAAAAAGCAAGACTATATTTTGCTCTCATTTATTTCTTCTTCATATCAGGTTGAATCTCTTCAAATAGATGACAATGATATCAGTGAGTCTGCATCACAAACACTAGGTGCTAGTATCTGTGCCATGCCATGCCTCAAGGATGTCAAAATAAGAGGCAAACTATCGGAAGGATTCTACAATGAACTCAGAATAGGAGCTTCATCACTACAGGTATAAGACACAGCAAACATCAACATATACACTGATCATTTAAAATTTCCTACTTTACATGTACAGATTAAGAAACAATTACTAGAAAAACAATCATATTGGGGCTTTGGAGGAAAGTGGTCAAAGAATTATTGCCTGAGATTTTATGTGATATATCATCCAATTAGAAATACTAAGCAAGTAGTATAAGTACACAAATGATGATTGTGGACCTAGTAAAATACTATGCTTTACATTCATATTTGGTTCTTGATAGATTGAATCTCTTCAAATACATGACCGTGATATCAGTGATTCTGCATCACAAACACTAGGTTCAAGTATCTGTGCCATGACATGCCTCAAGGATGTCAAATTATCAGGGAACCTGCCTATTACATGAATTCTATAATGTGATGCATCACATTGAAATCAGACACAAGTCGCCGAGCAAATTCAGCACAACGTCGAGGAAATCGGCAAAATAATAAAAAATTGTCTTATATGGGGGAAAATATTTTTGTTTATTTCCTTAAATTTCAATGTTTCTTGTATGCTCTGTAAAAAAAAATGAGTAGAAATGATAGGGGAAAGCCTTTAAAAATGGATTGTTTTGTTGCAATCTTTGACTTTTTTCTGGCGACTTGTGTCTGATATTGATATGAAGAGTCACCAATGTACTCAGAGAAGGAGCTTTATCACTAAAGGTAGTGAGATACAACTAACATTGATATGTACATTTTTTTTGCTTCTTTACATGTACATGTAGGCCAACAGCTTGGGAAATAATTATTAGACCAAACTATATGGTAGCTTAGTGTGAAAGTGGTCTAATAAGTATTGCCTAAGCTGTATCTGATATGTCATCTCATCAGAAATACTAAGCAAGTAGTGTAATATTGGGCAAATAATGATTATGGAT
>CALNVZ010000080.1:524846-545357 GCA_940671915.1 Paracentrotus lividus
CTATATCTATTTCATTTTTGGATCTAGAAGACTAGATAGGCCTAGATCCAGATCTAACTTAGAATCTAACGTTAGATAGATCTAGATCTAAGTTAGATGTTACTGTTAGATCTGCTCAGAATCTAAAAACAAACTGAACTGGCACAACTGGATTCTGGAACACAAGACCAGGATGGGAAAATATACCTTATCCTTAAGAGTAATTTGGTCTACAGCTAGCTAAACAAAGCTCTGTCGCGTGATGTAGACCTAACGTTAAAGCTAAGTTAGCTCTGGACTTACTGCCGCAGCCGCGCCCGTAACTTCATGGCAGCGTCCCGGGGCTAGCTCGGGACCAGGTCTTACGATCGTTCGTGAGGTCGTTCTCAACAACAAAAGAGTTTTGTCTTGGAAGAGTGATCAAGAATAGGCCTAGGTCATCTTCGGTTTCTTAAGTGTTATGAAACTAAAACAACATCCATGGCACTAAAGTTTCCAAACATAAGAGTTAGGCCTATATTTTAATTTTCGGGTTAAATTAAGTTACAGGACCATCAATAGTCTCCGGAAAACGGTGTAGTCGAGTCTTCACAACCAATGCGTAATCTGAACAGGTGGGACTATTGTTGCGATGGTAAAAAAAAGCTCACATAATTGACGCTTTTAAACACCGGTCGGTTGATCTCTACTGAATATAATTATTTCCCATTGTAAAAAATACCGTGCTTTCTCAAATAGCTTCCGTATGAATGATAAATACATAAACATATTCATACTTCACCCGAAAAAGTGAAATAATACCCGACATCGGAACATCAACGTCATTACGATAAGTTAACTAAACCCTCTGAGCTGACTAACTATTGGGGGCGAATCTTTTAGTGCTCATCGACTGACCGTATTTTAGTAGCGCCTGCTAACTTTACATCACCCTTCGTGAATACGCCTAACTAACCTTTAGTTTAACATTATATTTCTAACGTAGAGGCGTATTTTTGATAATGTACCCTACTAAAGTTAGTAAGCTGACCTGACGTATTTAATCTACATCCCTCAATCTCAACTATGATTGTTCTTAGTTCCCTTGTCGAAATTAGCAAGGGTAACCTAAATACGTATTTAGGTAGGCCTACTAATTAGTCACGCTTCTGAGCCAATACCGGCCAGTAAGGTTTTACTTTACCCACATCCATTTATTTTATCTAGACAGTTCACGTTACAATGGTTTCCAAATCACTTCTGTCAAAACTCTCTCGAAAAATGAAGCAATTGACTTTACGTGTATAAAATATTTGAAGCGCCTATAAAAATAATTGGGTTATCATGCTCAAATTTAAAGCAATTTATTGTCTAGAAAACATACACAAAATTGAGGGAAAACAAAACCAACTTTTTTGGGTCAGTGAGACAAAATGTGTTAACCTGATGCATAAACAACCTTAACCTATTTCTGACTGGGCTTTTCAAGAGAGTTTTGACTGGAGGGGGGGGTCAATTTGACCCCCGCGCCCCCCCCCCCCCCTCCCCCCCCCCCTCAGATCTCGCCGCGGATGGTCAGACTCGTCGCAAAATTTTGCGCGAACGTTCGCGATATGTTTCTTTTGAAAAAATTTTCACATTATTTATTTATGCTAATTTATGCATACTCATGTATGCAAATTAGATGCTTTTTTTATGGAATCATTAATATTTTCATTAATAAATATAGTTATAAGCCCCCAAATTTTTTTCTAAAAGTCTGAGCTAGCAAAGACAACAGTACATGACATTGAACAAATAACAATTTCAAATTAATTCTTTTGGTATTCTATTGTTTTATGAATTTCTTATGTATTCTATTGTTTTTATTTCTGATGTATTTCTTTGTTGTTGTAATTATTTATGCTTGAGAAATGTATTTTTATCAATATAAAGATAAATTTAATCAATCAAAAGGCTCAGAAGGCACAATTACCAGTGTTATAAAGCAATTTAGAAAAAACAGTATTTTGTACACAAATGCATGCAAAATGACGATTTTCGATCAATTTTGGCCTGAAATGCGATTACATAATGTTGCGTAACGCGAGAACGGAGTGCCCAATTTTTTTTAACTTGGTGTAAAAAATTGCGGGACACTTAAAAAGAAAAAAGTCATAATGCGCCGGGTTGCGATTCACAGTGGTTGCGCCGGCAGTCCGCCCGATTTCTGTACAGGGGCGGGTTCAAATTGAACCCCCCCCCCCCAGTCAGAATAGGTTAAGCTGGTCTCTGCTACAGCTGCTAATGTAATAAATATCATGACCATGAATATTATGTGCAAATCTGTCCGTGTAGATTTGCATTGGAACATGTATCTATGTGTCTATTTTCTTTGAAAACATAGTTCCACTGTTTGACATATCATTATGTCCCTTATTTCTTTTCCACAAATTAGATCCACAGTCTAGATCCGTTATGGCTGCAAGACAAAGAAGTTCACTTGAAATGCCTAACATTGCAACAACCATGCCTCTACAGGCACAACCAATGGATTACTCAAACCAACAACCTTACCCTAGCCATGTGCATTATCATCCATCACATAACATAGCCTCTCATCAATATGCTGCATCAAGTTCCAGTCAAGATCCGTTACCATCTAGATATCAAGGGAATCCAGTTATACCTCCTACATTTGGGACTCAATGGGGTTTTACTCCGTCATACCAAGTAGGGCCTCAAGGATTGCAGTTCCAGAATCAAAGATTACAACCCTATCATCCATCGTCATCATATGGACAATTTGCACCAAATGGTATTGTTCCTGCTCAACATGGTAACTCCCCTGCACAACAAGATATGCACACTGGTGCTGATCCATTGCTCACAGGAGAACGTACCAACCCAAACACACAATGGAATAATCCAGCTGTGTCCTCCCAATTACAAAATACTGGATCTTACCACCTACCTCAACTAGATTCATCGGAAACTCATGGGCAAATAATGTTACGTGATCCGAGCCATAATATCTCTTCCCATATAATTGTGCAAAATTCAATATCTACCTCTAATCTACCACAGGAATCCCAAGCTCCAAACAGATCCAGAACTTTCCTTGTCAATCCAACAACACAGCAAACTGTATCTGATAGACAGACATCGGCACAACCTCATTCAATAAACTATGGTGATCAGTCGCAAATAAGAACATCACAGTCAGGAACACTGCACTCTGCAGCTCCATCAATGTCTGCAGACCAAACTAATCAGAATCCTTCTTCTTCCAAACCAATAACTTCAGATCTTCATGGAGGGTACGCATTTGGAACATCAAGATCTAATCCTCTCAAGAAGAGGACTGTTACAAGTGCACCTGTACAACAAATACCTGTGCCTACCGTATACCCTACTTTGTCTTCTTATGCATCCCCCACCATGCCATCTGGACACACATGTACCTATGTCCAACAAAATCAATCTGTTCCATCAGCCAATTGTAACTACCCAATGTCACATGTTCAACTAAAAAAGTGTATTGCTGATATACAAGATTATTACAGGGTTCAACTTTGTCAGATATCAACTAGCCCACTTGATTCAGACTCAATAGTTGAACTTCAATCTATTTTCACCAATCTTTCATTGGTGAAAGAAGATAGAAATAAACAGAAGAAAATCCCATTGAAGTATGAAGACCTGCTCACTGTTGATATGAATGGAAAACCAGCAAGATGTATCATGATTCAAGGAGAGGCAGGAGTTGGTAAAACAACATTCTGTGCAAAGATTGCTTGGGACTGGGTTACAGGTGACCATTATCAAGATTACACTCTTGTAGCCATTGTTCCTCTTCGTGATGCAAACAGTGGGAAAACAGTTGGCCAGGTACTGAAGACTTATTTGCCTGATGACAATGATGTGACTTCAGAGCAACTTGATGAGTACATCCTGACAAATCAGGATAAGGTCCTGACTGTATTTGATGGTTTTGATGAGTTTAGTGTAGAAATGTCCAATGAAGGAAACCAGATAGTACAAATTATAAAAGGTAAAAGACAAACATCTGGGAGAGTCATTATCACAACAAGACCATGGAAGGCACAGGAAATAACAATTGTTAGAGAACTGACCAAGCAGTATATACATGTTAACATCGAGGGATTTATGAAAAGAGATATTAAAACTTATGTAAACAAATTTTATCAAAATGACAAAACGTCTGCGCAGACCCTCTTAGAGTATATGGAAGAGGGTAGCTTAATAGCGGAAACAATGGCTCCTTTTCCAATCTTTTGCTCAATGCTGTGTCACCTGTGGAAAGAGGTGGAACATCGAAAAGTAATTTGTAAACTTCAGACATTTTCTCAATTATTTCATGAAATGATTGCTCTCCTCAAGCAACACTACGTGTCCAAGCATGTTAATGAAGAGGACAGTGATTCTATTGAGAGCTTTGGAGAAAGAATAAATATTCATTTCAAGAAGATCAGCAAGGTTGCATTCAATGGTCTGCTGGAAAAACAACTTGTTTTCTTAGAAGAAAGATTCAGCTGCTGTGTTGATGATCTTCGTGTTGCATGTGAAGTTGGAATACTAACAAAAGAAAGAACAAAGCGTAATAGAGATCAATCTGTAAGAAAACTGGCTAGACTGGAATCTACTGTTTCATTCCCTCACAAACTCTTTCAAGAATACATAGCAGGGCTGTATCTCCAATATTTATTTCATTCAAACGAGGTTGAATTTAATAATCAAATGAAAAAACGTATTTTGAGGAAATCAGGAGAATTCTGATATCTTCTTTATTTTGTTGGATCTTTGGATGAAGATATAGCTAAATATATAGTGACAAAACTAATGGCCCAAAAACGATGCAAATTGAATTTCATTGTGGAAGTTGCACTGGAATGTCAGAGTGAGGAGGCTGCAAAACTCATTGAAGCAGAGCATCCTGAAATCAATCAGTCTCTGACCATTAAGAAGGGTTCACGTAGCCATGTGATTGCAGGTTATATCTTCACATTCAAACATTTGGTGAGATGTTGTTTACTTTACCATATTGGGTCAGTATTCACAAAAGTGTCCTTAGCTTAAATCTGCGGTTTAATTTTTAGTAGCAAAATGTGATAAATTCTGTCAAGATTGTTATGCTCCTGGAATTGTATTTTAATGATTAGGAAAACTTTTAAAAGTACTTACCAATTCCAGGCACTTTTTTAAAAGTTTCAATTTTAAAAACAATAGAATACAAAAGAAAAGAAACTTGATACAGATTTTTCTTTAAGTACATTTCACCAGCAGCCAAAGAGTCTGTAAACAAGAAATAGCACTTTTAGGGCTTTATTTAATTAATTTGAGCAAATCTTAGATTTCATGAATTAATTAGCATAATTAATTAGTGCTGAAATTTTTTCAAAGAATATGACTCTTCAGTTTTGTAGATGATGTTGTGGGTAACGCGCGTGCCAATTTTTGGCGCGATCGCACGCTCAACGGCCGAGATCTTGGGGGGGGGGGGGTGGGCCTGAATCAGCCCCCCAGTTTTAATGTGTGTCAAAATAGCTCAGTCTTTTTTGGGTTAAGTGAAGCTTAGCTTTAAAACAAAGTTGTGAATACAGGCCTTTGAGTTTTTGCTAGATTGTATGTTCTTAGACCTTTTATGTCATGAGCAATTAAAACAGTATTTTAAGTTGCTTACAACTAACTAAAAAGATCTAATTTATGTTCAATAATTTAAAAATATTTCCACCGTAAGACCAGGATATTTCTCTCAAAATTTGTATAGAAATTTGTTTGAACTCCATGGTAGTTCAGAATTACTTTGTATTTGTGCGGTGCCATTGTGTGCTCCTATTGTCCGATACTTCCCGTGCAAACTTAACCTCCGGTTCAGAATACGGCCTGTCTGACCAAAATTGTACTTCAACAAAGAAGAGTATATATAATATAGTAACAATACTATACCCACATGTCTTTTTTTTTCTTTATGCAGGTGTCACTACACATTGGAACCTTCTGTAGCAGTAAGGCACTATCACGAATCATCGCAGATACAGTCTGCTCTGTAAAAAGTTTGAAACGACTCAAAATTGGGCCATGTACTCTTGTTGATGAATTCATCACTAGTATGGAAGAACGTGCTAAAGATGTGATGGTAAATATATTCTGTCTTACTCCAATGACCTGCTCTATTATTATTCTTTCCCTTTCTATGGTATCCAAAATATAGCATAACAATCTGGAGGGATGGTGTAGCAGTCAGATCTACATGTATTTCTTGTCAAATCTGACTTTAAAAGACCCTGTTTAAAAGTCAGTCAAATGAACTCGGAGAAGGAGCTTCGCCACTCAATGTAGCAATTTTGTTAACATAGAAATGCTGAGCAAACAGTATCATTACAAAAATAAATTTACAAGAATGTATACATTTACATACCAAATTTATCATGTAAAGCGTAATATCAATTTAGAAATATGTGTCTATAGCATGGAGAATTGCATGTAAGGATGAATAGGGAAGATCCTCAGCATTCATTTGATGACTTCATTTCTTTATTGTTTTTCTTCAGAAGAAATCTCCAGACCTTCATGGCCATGAAAAACCTTACTAAAATGTGCTTAATATACTATAATATGTCTAATATATTTGTATAGTAATTTACACCAACTGTTTGCATGCACGTGCATGTGATAACTCCATTTGGAAGACATACATGTATGTCACAGTATATCTGTGCATTTTGAGCCGAAAAAGAAATGAATGATTCTTTTCATTGTTAATGAATATAGTTTTCTTTTTTTATGACAGACTAAATCTGTACAACTACATGCATGCAAACGAAATCTGGGTTTTAATATCTGATTGTGCTATGCCATATGTCTCAAAAATGTGTGTTATGTACAAACTGGAGCAAAATCAAATCTTAGGAACCTGCTCATGACCGTTTTTTTTTTTTACTCTCTCGCCCACCGTAGGTGATCGTACGCAAGTCTTACGGATCCAATTGCCATCTGTCAGTCCGTCCGTAGTATTTTACTTCCAAGGCTAGATTGCGAATGCTTCAACTCACATGTACTTAATACAAATGAAATGTGGAGCCTGCAAATTGTGAAATCATTTTTATTTTAAAGTTTTTATAATGAGATAATACAAATAATTTTTGAAAATCTTAAATTGCAGTTTAAGTGTAGTCAAAGACCTGGTCAATCCAACAATTAATTTACCTTCTGATGTACTTTAATTTTGTAAACCTTTAAATTTCAATCTTTTTTTAAAATAATAATGTCCAACAATCTGATGATATGCTTCGTAGCAAAGATGTAGCGTAAGCTGCACAATCACAGTAGGAAGTCAGTTCTATTTTGTTACATGTAGGTATCAATAACTAGTACGCAAACGGTGCTTTAGCTTTAGTATAATCTGGATTTTAACCCGTTGAGTACTAAGCCCGCATATATGCTGGCCGACAAAATAGAGAACATCCCTCATGTAGATTATTTATTTCACTAATTATTGCATGAAATACATGAAAACTTTATATAATTCAAATTGTAAGACATTGATATATTAATATGTGTTTTTGTTTCACCTTTAAATGAAAACAATTTGTTGCAACCATGCCTGACAACCATGATTCATGCGACTTTGTAAAAAAGTTCTCAGTATTCAACGGATTAAAGAGCTTTGTACAGTAGTATAAAGTGTATTATGATAAATATTAATGAAGGTTTGTCTATTAATGAATTGAGATATTGCACAAGAATATACCTGGTAGTAGTAAAGAATAAAACAGAAACTCATTTTCTTGTACATGTTCATGTGAATGTGTAGAAGACTATTCTGAATAATTACACAAAACTTACATGTACAGTCTGTGTTAAAAAAAATGGTACAGTCGGAAAAAAAAATATTTAGGTGTGAAATATTTTCAAATAATGTGTGTTTGTGGTACCAAAATAAAGCCAAAAGATTTTCCTTGCTGATGCGCTTTGTTCTGTATAATTTTCTTTTGTAAAACAAAAATTATGCTGAATTTTGTGCGACGGGGAACAAATCGAAATTGAGCACTTTATGGCCATTATGCGAAACCTATACACAAAGGCATGGAACGGCGTGCGGAAAATGGATTTTTGTTGATCGTAGAAAACTAGTCATATTTCAAAAATTACAACACCAAACGTGATGAAAAAAATTGCACGTGAAAGTGTGATCTTCCTGCTTTATGAAAATACCAAACAATAGCAGGCTGTGATTAGTCTTCATACTATAAAAAAAAATTTCCACTTGTACCATTTTATTTGACACAGACTGTATATTTATTTCCTCTCTTTAACACAGATTTACATGTTGAATAAAGGGAAACTTGCATTATTAGGAAAATACCGGTACATTATTTTTATTAACACCCATGTTTTAGAATACAAAGCAATTTAACACAGTAAAGAAAAAAGTGGTAATTCATCATGCGATGTAACAAATATTACAGGTATAACCCTCTCCAATTATATTGACAATGTGATAAAGTAATCATGTGAATCATCCTGTAATATTAGAAATACCATGCAGGTAGTATGGCAACAAGAACAATGAACAATGTGGAGCTACATTAACAAATGATTATGATAACTAGAATTTTATAATTTTAACATGTGCAATTACATTTGTATCAATTGTACTTACTGATATGTGATATGCGAAAAAGTCTATCATGATGAACATGTAGACGGGAACCACTTTGGTTCTGATAATTCTACTTTACCAAATTTACTGTGCTCAACTTTATTCTTGACAGATTGAATCTCTTCAAATAGATCACCATGGTATGAGTGAGTCTGCATCACAAACTCTAGGTGTTAGTATCTGTGCCATGCCATGCCTTCAGGATGTCAAACTATTAAGAGGAAAACTATCATATGAATTCTACAGTGCACTTAGAAAAGGAGCTTCATCATTGAAGGTAGGGAGATCTATGTCTAAGTGAAGTAACATTTTCCTGTACATGTAGTTGGGGTTACAATTGTCAATATTATTTTTTCTTCCTGTTCTATTTTTTACAGCACTTATAAATTCTTTTGATGTAGATCTAGTGTTTAATTTTTTTAATAATATAAAATGGGCATGCATTTTTTTTTGCCTTTACATGTATATATTTTATAAAAAAAATTGGTCTTGATGTGATACACAGATCAGGTACAAAATAATTTATGTTTTTAAATGTGTACAAATTAAAAAATATTGTACATTCATGAATTATGATCAATAGTCATGTCATATATTCCAAGGAAATTAAATTTAAAGTACACTCACAATCTTCTTTAATCTTATTGCTGTAGTGTAGAACAATACACATTGCACCTTTGTACCATGCTCTTCAGAAAATGTCATAATTATTTGTTTACCTCTAATTTTATGTGTATTACATGTATAACATATATATTTGATTTATCCAGAACACTATTTCGTTTTGTTCCTTTCTTAGCATTAAAAAATAAGACTTTATTGTAATTACTTTGCATTTATTTCTTATAATAGGTTGAATCCCTTCAAATAGAGGACAATGATATCAGTGAGTCTGCATCACAAACACTAGTTTCTAGTGTCTGTGCCATGCCATGCCTCAAGGATGTCAAACTAACAGGCAAACTATACGAGGGATTCTACAATGAATTAAGAGAAGGAGCTTCATCACTACAGGTATAAGATACAAGAAACATCAACATACACTGATTATTTGAAATTTCCTACTATACATGTACACATTGGGTAATAATCTTCATTTTGGGGCTTTGAAGGAAAGTGGTCTAATCATTATTGCCTGAGCTGTATGTAATGTATCATCCTATTAGAAATTATGTAATGTATCATCCTATTAGAAATTATATAATGTATCATCCTATTAGAAATTATATAATGTATCATCCTATTAGAAATTATGTAATGTATCATCCTATTAGAAATTATGTAATGTATCATCCTATTAGAAATTATGTAATGTATCATCCTATTAGAAATTATGTAATGTATCATCCTATTAGAAATTATGTAATGTATCATCCTATTAGAAATTATGTAATGTATCATCCTATTAGAAATTATGTAATGTATCATCCTATTAGAAATACTAAACAATTACACGATTGATGATTGTGGACCTAGTAAAATACTATGCTCTGCATTCACATTTTATTCTTAACAGATTGAATCTCTTCAAATAGATGACAATGATATCAGTGAGTCTGCATCACAAACACTAGGTGCTAGTATCTGTGCCATGCCATGCCTCAAGGATGTCAAACTAAGAGGAAAACTATCAGATGGATTCTACAATGAACTCAGAGAAGGAGCTTCGTCATTGAAGGTAGCAAGATCATAAAACAAGTATATACATTTTGTAAACATAGAAATGCCAAGCAAACATTATTATTACAATAATGAATTTACATTCATGCATGTACATGTATATACCAACCTGATAAAAAAAATTCAAGCATATATGTTAGAAATATCAGCATTAATTTAATATCCTCATTTAATTTTTGTTTCTCTCCAGAAGTAACTTCACAGACCTTCATGGACATGATACATGTATACAGTGCATCCATGCAAAACGGTAAACCCAAGTTTGAGAGCCTCAAATTAAGATTTATATAGCTTGTTTGATGTTAAAACATATTTCATGATAAAGATTTACTCATATTCTGTTCGATGATACATGTACATGTACCTAACTTATGTACATGTATACCTGTGTAATGTTGTGACAGATGACTAAGCAGTTGGACTTAAAAAAAAAACAAGTGTAATATCTGCCCTGTACGTACAAAAGTTCGGACAAAAACAGCCCTTGCATTTTAATAGTCCAAGAAATCCTTTGTCCTGGACTCAGGAATTATGACCTCAAACAATTAATGAATGATCAAAAAGCCAGTGCTGCTTCTGCAAAAACTTGGTACAAATTGTTTTTGAGCAAAGTTTTTAAAAACTCAAGTGCTCAGTCATCCATTGAAGCACAGGTATAATTTTGGTATCACTGGATAGAATAGAATTTTACTCTTTGTCATGATATGAAAATTAAGGACACATATGATATACATTTTTAATATGAGGCTCTCAAAGTTGGGTTTACTTTTATCTGGGATGCACTATATGGTAATTAACACCAACTGTTTAATAATATTCCATTTTGCAAACACATCTCACAGTATTTTTATTGTTTTGCATTCCAGTTGGAAAAGAGATGATTCCTTGTGAAACTTGCACATAACCTTATTTTTTTCCCCCATTTTCGTGACGGAATGAATTTTCACAATTCTTGCATGAAGGCCTAGATGTTGTCAGTGGATGATGCATTACAGACTCAGACGCTGGTATCTGTGCTCTGCCATGTCTCAAAAGTGTATGCTATGTACAATCACGTTGCGATGGAGGAAATAACATTTGATACCCACATTTGACCATTTTGTATCTTTTCTGTTTTCTTGTGATAGGTTAAATCTCTAGAACTACATTTGAGTGATATCAGTGTGGATGGATCTCGAAGCCTGGGTGCCAGTATATGTGCTATGCCATATATCAGAAGTGTGGATCTTATGTACAGTGGAACTGGCAGTAGAGCAAAGGTAACCCTCTGCAAATACTCTTTATTTTCATTTTTGTTTGTTTATATAACAAATATATTATAAATCTGCTCCCAGGCTGATCTTATACTTTTCCCCTGCATTCAGTACTTAATTGGTAGAGCCTATTCAGATTCAAATGTATACAGGCATAATTATAGAATCAAACAGAACAATGAGACAAAAGAGTCAAGAAGAAGAAGATGTATTGTAGACTAAAAAAGAAGAATACTCTTTCGTATATGGCCATGCGTTTTAAGTTGGGCCCGTGTTGTGTGACACACTCAAAATTTGTACTAATCGTGCGCATTTCCATGAAAGTGGTTGTAACCTTTTCAAAATTTATATTAACCCTACGAAAGTATACATTTTCTGGAAGCTGAATGTCCGAGGAGTTCAGAAATGCACTTAAAATTAACATAGGTGGCGCCCTTTAAAGGTTATGAATCTTAAAAACTGAAAAATTCATAAAAAACTATGGCTTTGGAAAAAAATTGCAAAAAAAATACTGCTTACCCTGCAACATTATTTTCTACAGATTTGAACTCGTCACTTTTAAAGCTTTTCAAACATGTATAACTTTCTATACCCAGGGAGAGTTTACCGCATTTTGCTCCAGGCTGGAAAGATGACTTCGAAAAATTTAAATTTTAAAAGAAAATGTACCTTGTTGCTGCATTCTAAGTATTGTACCTGTAACTCGCTGTTTAAGATACTAGACATGTAATGAAGGATCTTATATAAGTTGCTAAGGCAGATAGAAGTAGCAAAGTAGTACTGACATATGAAAGTCCCTTTGTCTTGGTAAATATTATTAACCATACATGTAATGTTGCATGAGAGCCCTGTATACATGTAGCTGTAAAGAAATTGTCATTCATACAGTACAGTCACCATGTACTACATTGTACAACACTTAACCTGTTATAATTACTTAAATTATGAATCATAAACAAGCTAAATTAAGTATTTCACCAGGTTGTAAGCATTTCAATTGAATATACATGTATACATGTACCCATCTATGAACATGATTTAACTCATGAACCACATGAGCTAAATTTTCTGCGCCGACTCCTCCTCCACCCCAGATCTCTTAACAATTAATGAAGAGAACATAAATATCTTGAATATTTAAATATATTGAATGCATGAATTTTTTTTGCCCTACATGATAGCTTTGATTTAAGTCCAAAATCAGCTTTATACATTTACCTGTATCTATGTATTGAGTTTTGTCTAAACAACATAAGTTTGAGGAGCAGATGTCAAAATTACAACTTTTTGCAGGCCTGCTGAACTCAAAGAGCATGACCAATTACTGTAATTAATGTAATTAAAATTCCTCAACTAACATATAAACTATCAAAATCAAGCTACATTGATTAATTCAACATGGTTTATGAATTTTGATCCAAAGATATCCTTCTGTTCACTTGATTTAACTCATTACAGCACATTTGCCAACTTTGCTGCGCCGACTCCTCCTGCGCCGACTCCTCCTCCACCCCTGACTCTCGTTAATTAACTGTTTATTAACAGACAATGATGAAATTTTAACATTTTTCAAAACATGTATTTTGTTGCCCTACATGAGAGCTTTAATTTAAGACCAAATTCAGCTATATAGCTTGTATAGTTTTTAAGTAAATCAATAAACAAAATCATATTTGAGGAGCAGATGTCACAACTCCACCTTTTTAGGGGCCCAACTCAAAACACATGGCCATATACCCTAATTTGGGATTTATTATGATCCTGATAAACGATGCAATTTATTCAAACTTTTCTCCAAAACATAGGTGTAATGTAGTATAAAAGAATTCCTAATTTTATTATATTATTTGTGCGTAATTGAGTTTTAAAATCCAGAGCATTGATACAGATGAACTCTGCTTTGATGTTTATAGATTACACTGAGAAAGAAATTAGGAGGATCATCTTCATCAGAGGTTATCTCATCATCCTGTCAGATCAACATCAGTATGGATGGAGAGCAGGTCATTGCCTTTGTGTCTTCACTCTCTTCATCACAGACATCATCTGTACAAGTAATTTCTCTTTAATCTTTATACTCCTTTATACTATACAACAAGTAGGAATTTCAAAGATTTCTTTTCTCTCTCTGATCATGCAGAGAGATTATTAATGCCAAGATCTCTTAGGAAAGATTAAAAGATGGAACCCACAAATTATGAAATGTTTTTCATCCTGAAACTTTCATATGTACATACATACATATACATTTTGGCATTTATACATGTATATATAGTTTTCCTTTTAAAATGCCCAATGTATTCTGAATACACAAAACTAACATGTATATTCATTTTCTCTTTTTAACACAGATTTACATATTGAATAAAGGGAAATTTGCATTATAAGGAAAATACCGGTACATAATTTTTTATTAACACCCGTGTTTTAGAATACAAAGCAATTTAATACAGTAAAGAAAAAAGTGGTAATTAATCATGCAATGTAACAAATATTACAGGTATACCCCTCTCCAATTATATATTTGTGACAATACGATAAAGTAATCATGTGAATCATCCTGTAATAGTAGAAATACCATGCAAGTAGTATGGCAACAAGAACAATGAACAATGTGGAGCTACATTAGCAAATGATTATGATAACTAGAATTTTATAATTTTAACATGTGCAATTATCAATCTACTTTGCAGTGATATGTGATACATGTATGCGAAAAAGTCTGCAGTGATATGTGATATGCGAAAAAGTCTATCATGATGAACACGTAGACTGGAGCCACTTTGGTTCTGATAATACTGTTTTACCGAATTTACTGTGCTCAACTTTATTATTGACAGATTGAATCTCTTCAAATAACTGACGTTTATATGAGTGAGTCTGCATCACAAACACTAGGTGCTAGTATCTGTGCCATGACATGCCTCAAGGATGTCAAACTAAGAGGGAAACTATCAGATGGATTCTACAGTGCACTTAGAAATGGAGTGTCATCATTGAAGGTAATTAGGAGATCTATGACTGCTTGAAGTAACATCTTCCTGTAGTTTGGGTCAGGATTTGTCAATAGGCCTATTTTCCCCCCTCTTTTTAAAATATTTTTATAAAGCCTTCATAAAAAATTCCTTTGATGTAGATCTAGTGTTTAATTTTTAAAATAAAATCACATGGGCTTGCAACTCATTTGTCTTTTATAATCAAGAAAATGATTTGGTCCTAATGTGATACACAGATCAGGGACAAAATAATTCATATTTTTAAATATAGAGTACAAAATCAAAAGTATTCTTCAGTTGTGAATGATGTTGTAAATAGCAGACGTCATAAATTCCAAAGAAATAAAATTTTAGAATACACTGACAAACAAACATTATTGCTGTAAAACAATACAAAGTGCATTTTTTACCATGCCCTTAAACAATGTCATATTTTAAAAACTCATATCTTGATTAAATGTCGCTCTGTGGGGGGGGGGGGGGGTGGATGGGGTCTTTTCTTGGACCAGAATATGTGGAAATAACGCCTCAAAAAGGGGCAACGATTCCTCTTTTTTGGCTGGGGGAGCGGGGCAAAACTACCATCCTCAGCCAGCATAGCCATCTTTTTGGAATATATTATTAACATTCTCCTATTATGACTGGCGACCCCGATCTCCTATTATGACTAGCGACCCCATTTTCTATTATGACTAGCAACCTTTATGAATATTGACCTCTTATCGCTTTTATGACTAGCGACCCTCTCCTAGTATTATGACTGATTAAAAAAAAAATTAATTGTAAGTGCTGCCATAAGTCCCCGCTAGTCCCCGATACCCCTAAAATAATGACACCCCTCCTCGCCAAAAAAAAAAAAAAAAAAAAAAAAAAAAAAAAAAAAAAAAAAAAAAAAAAAAAAATCCCCTTATCTGGAAGTTATTCACGGGTGATCAGCACACAGTCACCAACATTATTTATCTATTCCCTTAGAGAGTAATTGCTCAGATAAAATAAGAATCAAGATGCTTGATCCATGTCATTTTTTGATGCAATACACGCTTTGCTCCCACAAAATACACGTGTATCATCCTCCGCTGAGACTACTATTGCATAATATCTTATTATTTTTGAATTACAACACCGTTTTTATTACTAATATAAGTTTATTTCGTTTTCGGAATGACAAACCTTCAGAATAACGAACCCTTTTTCATTTTCGGAATTACGAACTTTTGGAGTAACGAACCTTATTTCGTTTTCAGAATAACGAACCCTATTTCGTTTTCGGAATGACGAACCCTATTTCGTTTTCGGAATGACGAACCTTCAGAATGACAAACCTTCGGAATAACGAATCTTCGGAATAAAGAACCTTCGGAATTACGAACCTTCGGAATAACGGGTGCTTACCTAAAATCTGCCCTGTACGAGTTCGGGCAAAAAAGCCCTTGCATTTCAATAGTCCAAGTAATCCTTTGTCCTGGACTCAGGAATTATGACCTCAAACAATTAATGAATGATCAGAAAGCCAGTGCTGCTTCTGCGAAAAATTGGTACAAATTGTTTTTGAGCAAAGTTTTTAAAAACTCAAGTGCTCAGTCATTCATTGAAGCACAGGTATAATTTTGGTATCACTGGATATAATAGAATTTTACTCTTTGTCATGATATGACACATTAGGAAAACAAGCCCTTAGCTTTGAACCATAGTAAACCTCTCTGAACTGGGGTTCAAGCACATCACATTTACAGAGTGAATATTGAGGATTAAGTCCCCAAAAGGTTTGCTGAGAAGACAGTAATCCTATTAGCATAATCCTAGGTACACACAGAGCCTATAATCACATTAGTTAAGTAAACAATGGGATACTACTAGCTGCCCCTACTCCCCCGTAAAATCTAGTGTGTGCTACTCACTAGCCTAAAAATTAGAAACTTTACATGCAGTTCATGGTGTCAGTATACTCTTTGTGTTTGGCAGTTCACTTGGAAATCTACAGGAGCATGGACCTACAGAATCCATCCTACACTGTTGCCCATAAAGGTTGGATTTTTTTTTGGAGTGCTCCAGCATCATCATTTTTCTCCGGCTAATTTTTTTTGTTTTATTGTTTGTCCCCGCTTCCACTTATCAGGTCCCTGGCTATATCTTGGACGGGGTTCCCCTAACTATTCCCGGGGAAAGAAAAATCAAATAATTTTGTCAGCCCCCACAATGCCCATTTTTGCAATCTTTTGTCATTTTGGGCCCCTTTTTGTTTACCCGGCTGACCAAGGCCTCTCAATCCTTCTCTCCCCCCCACAAAACGCGTCTATATTATGGCTGTTATTGTTCTTTACGCTAAATTAAGTTTTAAAGCTAAGGGATTTCGTCTCTTGTCTATGGGAAGGGTCAAGTTATATTCGACAGGGGTTACAAATTGATTTTATTCATGTATACAACATGGAAATTTCTATCATCCAAAAAATGTTATTGTAGAATCTCCGCCAAAATAAATCTAATGGAAAATAGACTATAGTTACCATTTACAACCTTTCAAAAGGTCTAAAACAAAGATTGGGAAAAAAATTAATAATTCTCAAGGGTTTATCGGTTGTTTTTATGTCTTTTGTTTTATTATAAGCTAGGATAATATATTTCGATTTTTACCAATTTCACTTTTACTTCAACCCTTTCCTCGACAGAGAAAAGCATATATAACCTTAAAACTTAATTCAACATAAAGAACATATTACCCAGCAATTTAGCGCGTTACGCTGGGATAGGATTAAGGGGGCCTTGGTCAGCATGGTAAACGAAAAAGGGGCCCCAAAATTCACAAAAATTGGTAAAAAGGGCATTTGTGGGGCTGACAACCCTTTTTATATTTTTTCATTCCCCGGAGAATGGTTGGGGAATGTCCAAGATATAGCCAGGGGTCCGAAAAGTGAAGCCGGGACAATTAATTTAAGAAATTAAAGCCGGAGCAAACAGATGTGGTGGGTTCAAAAAAAAATATCCAACCTTCTGACCAACAATGTTATTACCCTGCGTCTAAAGGCAAATGGAACATGTCCCTTCGTCATTGATCAGTGCTGCAAAGAAATGTGACCATGTCCATATTCCTTTTGTTCTTTCAATGTATTTTAATCTCTTCCTTCTTCTATATCTCATCTCTTCCTCCTTCTCTACTTCTGATCCTTCTTCTTCTCCTTCCTTCTATCTCCCTCCTCGATCCTTCTTATTTCTTCATAATCTCTGGCTATGGTATGCGTAAGGTTGCTTGATAATCTCCGAAGACCAAACTTCAAAGTTGATATTTTAGGATTTGAAACCCGACTTGCGCAGAAGTGAGAGAGAGAGAGAGAGGAGAGAGAGAGAGAGAGAGATTGAGAGTGAATGTATTGTCTGTCTTCCAACGGCGTTGTGAATTTCCCAGTGACTTAACTATCATGTGCAATGTTCAGCTATAATATATTCACTGATTTCAGTTGATTTTTTCTATTGCGACAGAAAAGCAGGAAACTTAGTTGATCATGAAAATGAATAGATAATTTCTTCTCCATCCTCTCTCTCTCTCTTCATTTTTGTTGTTGTTTGTTCATTTCCCGCTTTGTAATGGTCTTTTCTCTTTACATGAATTGAATTTACGTTGACCCCCATGTTATCAATAAAAGAAGGAAAAATAAGAAAGAAAAGGAAGACGAAGAAGGAAAAATGAAGAAGTAGAAGAAGAAGAAGAGAAAAGAAGAAAGAAAACGAACTCGGGAGTAGATTCTAACAAACGCGCCTGTAGATACTATTTAAAGCCAGTCGGCTTCGGGCTCATCATAGTCATGAGAAATCAAAGAGAGGATTCTTGGCTCGCCCAACATGCTACAATCAGGGGTGTGGGCATGCGTACAAAGATCTGGTAATCTCCTGGGGCCCATCTCAAGAAGTGATGTTTTAGAATTTGAAAACGCCGACTTGGCCAGAATGAGAGATTGAATGTTATAGTCTGTCTTTCCATACGAAGGACGATTGAACATGGCGGGGGGGGGGGGTCAACTTAAATTCACATTTATTTAAAACGGCCGGTATCAATCCACAACACTAAAACAATTAAATTTCCATCATCATTGTATCCGCTCCCGTTTTCTTTCATAAAGAATTATTTCAAACGTTTATTGACAATGAGTCTTGCCGATATAAGAAGTTTCGGACTAAAAGGCCCGTACAACCAAACTAAACAATTTAATTCAGACAATTGTATCCGCTCTCGTTTTTTTATCTTCCATTAAAGAATCATTCCGAACGTTTTGCGATAGAGTTCTTCTGCGATAAATAAAAAAGTTTCGTTTTGTACTAAAACCTGCGCCGTTATCAATCAAAAACTAAACATTTAATTCCAACAATTGTATCCGCCTCCGTTTTTCTTTCATAAAGAATTATTTCTAACGTTTTTTGGCGATGAGCTCTTCCGATAATAAAAGATTTCGCTACTAAAACCGGCCCGTTATAATCCCAAAACTAAACAATTATTCCACAATTGTATTTCCGCTCCGTTTTTCTTCATAAAGACTCATTTCGAAACGTTTTTGACAATGAGTTCTTCCGATAAAATAAGAATTTCGGTACTAAACGGTCCGTTATCACTCCAAAACTAAACATAATTCCACAATTGTATTCCGCTCCGTTTTCTTTCATAAAGAATTTATTTCGAAACGATTTTGCGATGAGTTCTTCGATAAATAGAAGTTTGCGTACTAAAAACGGCCCGTATCAATCGCAAAACTAAAGCACTTGACTGCCAATGATTATCCACTCGTTTTTCTTTATAAAGATTTTATTTTGAAACGTTTTTGGGATGAAGATCTTCGATCAATAGAAAGCAGTCAAGCAACAACATACGCATTCGTATGTTTGTACAACAGTTTTATTTCCTATTTATTCTCTAGATGGAACTGACTTAATACTGGTAACTGAATGTAAAAACTACAATAATATCCAGTTCAATGGACATACAGTATAAATTACTTGCACCGTCTTGCATTTTTGTCTCCTTTGTTGTTGGTTAACTTAAACTTTAGTAGCGTCTTGCTGCATCCTTTTGATAATCAGACAAAAAAGCTTCCCTTTGCATGTCACAGAAGAGCTTTTTGCAATGCTCTTCACCCTACTGCTTCCTAAAAGTTCTAGGAGTAGCTTTTACACTTCCCCTCGATATTTATAAAACTCGAGTCCCGAAGAAGAAGAAGAGAAGAAAAGAAGAAGAAAGAACGAACTCGGAGACGATTTCTAACAGAGTCGCGTCTGTACGTATATTAGTAATGGGGGCTTGGTATCGAAGACCAACTTCAAAAGTATGTTTTTTGAGGACTGAAGAACCCGAGTTGGCCAAAGTGAGGAGAGAGAATGAGAGTGAATGCTATTGTGCTGTCTTTCCATGACGGCGTTGTGAATTTCCCAGTGACTTAACTTACTAGTAAGTTCTATTGTGCACTGTCAGTCATATTAATCTCAATTTGATTGTTCAGTTGATTTTTTTCTATTCCTGACCAGAAAGCGGAAGACTTAGTTGATCTATAAGAATGAATAGATTAATTTCTTCTCCCAATCTCTCTCTCTCTCATTTTTGTTTGTTGTTGTTGTTTTGTTCATTTCCCCTTTGTAATGGTCTTTCTCTTTATCATGAAGTAATTACGTTTGACCCCCATGTTATCAAAAAAGAAGAAAAATAAGAAAGGAAAAGTGAAGACGAAGAAGGAAAAATGAAGAAGTAGAAGAAGTAAGAAGAAGAAAAACGAATTCGGGAGTACGATTTCTAACAAGATCGCGTCTGTACGATATAGACTAGGGGGCTGTGTGTATGCGAAGACGCAACTTCAAAGTGATGTTTTAGGATTTTGAAAACCGAGTTGGCCAGAAGTGAGGAGAGAGATTGAGATGTGAATGTTACTGTCTGTCTTCCAGACGGCGTTGGGAATTTCCCAGTGACTTAACTTACTAGTAAATT
>CALNVZ010000080.1:545457-562126 GCA_940671915.1 Paracentrotus lividus
AAATAGAGCAATGTCTGAAGTTTCATGAATTGATGATTTTTCGTAATTTTTTGAAATTGTTCATGCTCATTTGCATAAATTAACATAAATTATAATTAAATGGAAAAACGGTAAATAAAATATCATTTTTTTAACCCTGACTGGAATGGATATGCTGACTTCCTTCCTTGGATTACTATCATTTTATTATTATTTACCTCTATTCCTTTTAATCTAACCCCAAAAAATAATGTTGTTAAATTGATTATATTAAGATAATCAACCCTGGAAATCAACGGCCCTCAAAATGTCACACACAAGTAGCCAGAAAACACAAAAAGTGTTAAGCCCCGTTTTAACCATGGCTCTGGTATTATTATAATTATTTCATCAAAGCTAGATTTAATGTACCTTGCATCTCACTAAATATAAATCCATGACAAGTTTTAATTTGATTATTAATTAGCAAACAAATTGGTCAAACACGTGACCCGCTGGGTGGGGGCGGTCATAAATTCTGATTATTTTCACTTTCATTGGCTGAAATTAATTTATTTTAGCATTATTATGCTCCAAAATGGTTCTGCAATAATTTTTGCGAAAAAAAAAAAAAAGAAAAGAAAAAAAAGAACAAACAAACAAACAAAACATATGGTCGAAAAACAAGGAAATACATAAGAAATTCATAAAACAATAAAATACACAAGGAATTTAATTCGATATCAATTTTTTTTCCAAGTACAATTGTTAGGAATCCTATAAAGATTATGCAAACACAAAATTAGCATTCCAGAAGCTGTAGTTTTGTTAATTGAGAACAAAAATTATACTTCAACAAGGGCGTAAGATTAGCTATATATTATCTATTATTATGGGAAAATTACCAGTGCTTGTCTTGCTATGTTTACATTCACGAGCCACTACCGTCCGGCAAATTTGTCGGTCGCCTTGGTTTATGAGGCGTCTCGCGCGATCTAACAGCCAAGCTCTTGATAGGGGCCATCATGGCCCGTCCTACCGCCCCTCCCCAGTCTTTTGACAGCACCAAAACACCCATTGACTGAACTAGGGGTTAGTTTATAAAAATTTGTTACCACAGCGGAGTTATGTAATTGGCTCGATGTACATTTATGGCATAATACAATAATATATTGCATGTTTCTGGTACAATTTTGCCATAGGTCACACACGTGACCCACTAAAGAGTCACCCCGTGACGACAGATCTAACGATATTAAAATAAGAAAAAAAAGAATTTCAGCGATGAGCTCTATCTCAGTGGTATTTTGGTTAACAGGTTCTAATGCATATCTCGACAGCAATTAAGAACATTTCATCATTTTAAAACTCACGAGAGATTCAAATGAAGATTGAGAACTTTCAAAATCATATGCCGTCTTGTGAAGGTCCACACCACTGTGTGACCACTTGCTTATGACCTCTGACCTGTGAACATGCATATTGTAACATCATAGAAAGATATTTCCAGAATGATAGGCCACAAAGATATTGTGAGTGACTGATATAGGACATGAAAATGAGTAATCTTTCAGAGATGTTAGAGTTCATAGCCAATTGAAAGTCAAGATTTGGCATAATTCGGCTCACTACAGTGAAAGCCCAGAGGGAATGGTCGCAAATAGTGTATGGCTATATCTCGATCAGGGATTCATTGTAATAGGACAATTCAGGTCAAATAGCATGTGAAATCTTTGTAGTTGATATGTTTCACGTAGCTTACACTGTAGGTTATTTCATTCCAAGCATAAGCCAATAATACCGGTTTACTATTTCAATAAGCTGCTATAATTGGTATCATGGAAAGAACCTGCGTCTGGCATTAACTGAGGGAAAGGACCTTGTAGTGAGTTGCCACTGCATTTTTAATTGCAGTAAGTGAATGCTATTCTTCTTTATCGATCTGGAGTTTGTTTACGTATCTTCTTTGAAAGTTTCTTCTGTCACACCACAGGCTAAACCTGCAGCTCGATTTGTGTGCCAAATACTCTTCATGATTAAGATTTAGTCATAGATCCAGGTTAATCATATTGTGTGTTATGTCCAATTACTACGGATTCTAGTGTTGATTTTGATTTTCCTGCATCTAACGAATTATTCATGCCCATATTGCAAAGTAACGATATTGAGTACACTTGTACAATGTATGTTAGGCGTTAATCTTGAGTGTTAACAGGATGTAGTACACATTGAATGATATTCAAATTCGCAATTTAAGTTTGATTAGCTCATTTTGCCAACTATGAATATAAACCTTAGGGCAGACTGGTAATCTCTCACAAATGGCAAGCCAATTGCTTGCTTTACCTTCGAGATATCAAGTGAATTTCATACTCAAGATTTTGTTAAGACCCACTACTTTCAGATCAGGCTGCAGGAGGGTCCCTACAGGTGGGGCGTCAGAAATAGCCGCCCTTTTTACCAAAAAATTGTAGTAATTTTAAGACAAAAAAAGTTTGAAGCAAAGTTCAAAATACCCATTGAAGTTGGGGTATCAATTTAAAGTTAAATAAAATTTCCTATAGGATTGGTACTAGATTCTAATAAGAGTGAGTATGTAGCAACAGGTACATTTTTATAGCATTAAACTTGATTTTTCTCTTTTTTTCAAAATATGAATTTTTTATCTATTAATTTTTTACCTCGGTGGAATAATTCTGTCAAGCACCTGAAGTGCAAAACTTTTCAGAGAATGGTGCCCTAATGTATGGATCAAGAGTAATGTGAAAAAGGAATAAAGTAAGAACATTCCAATAAAAAGATGATTACGCGTATGCAAGTTTACGACTGGAAATTTCGGAAAAACAAGTGTTTTTGCCGGCCTTTATGTGTGGTAGAAACCATACAGTACACGATGAAATACCTATTACATTGCGCGCATGTGTATTGCACGGCGTGATTGTAACAATTATTACATGAATTTTGTTGCAAGTTTCCATAGAAAGGTAATAAAGAATGGACTTCTCGACCAAGTGCTGTTGTCGAAAGGGGAGGGGATTGGGGGGGGGCGCGGTGTCATGAACATGGGACCCTAATTTTTTTTGGGCAGCAACCAATATTAATCATTTGTTTTGAATCAATTAGAGATGAAATTGTGCTTGTGCAATATTTCGTTTGCTGATTTGCGCAATGGAAAATGAGTGGCTTTCTGTGTGATGTGCGAGGTCCACAGATGACGTTTGTTGGGTTGTGATCTGCTAAAGTTGCTCGTTGCCAGTTGAGTAATCAGTGCAGCTGGATAAGTACACGCATAGAGGCCCTTGCGCATCGAGTTATCCAACATACCATGAACAGCAGGCCTACATTATATAGAAGTGAGAATGAAACATAACTATAACAGCAATGGACAAACAAAGTGTAATGTGAGAAAAGACATAACATAGGACGGGGTACAGATAGATTCACACCAACAAATAAATTTTTAATAAGCAATTGGTTTTTAAGCAGGAGTTGTATATTAATATTTTGGTTTGCTCTATTTATAAGAAAACCATGTACTGCCAGGGCCGCGAGCCAGGGATGGGGTCTGGAGCTGCGCCCGCCCATTGTTGTCATAAAAGTGTACACAAAACGTCAAAAAATGGGCCCATGATGGAATTGCTCAGATTGGGTGATGTTTTAGCCTGTTCAGCCGCCCCCCCCTCCGCCGCCAATTCTCGGCCAGCCCCTTCCCTTTTCAAAACGCTTCCCCGCCCTGCCCGTCCCCTCACCAGTACGTGGTACTTGACATAGAAGCTTTTTCTTACAGGCTGTGATCAAACAGATTTGGATTATCAAAATTTTAATTATAGTAGGTATCAATCGTAGACACTTAGATATTAATCATTTATGGATGGATTTTATCAGTTAACTATGTTGGGTGGTGATCTACGAACAGGGCCCAATTTGGGGCGGCAGTTAGACATTCTAGTATAGTGTACTTTTATATCGTGTCATTTTCAGTATAAAATAATGGAAATTTACTTTGAAATTTATTTGTTTTTATTTTTATTTTTATATTTATTGTGAACATACAAACAGCAAGTCAAGGCCTCGACATGGGTATAAAAAGTACCGTGAATAAATTTTGTTTAATACAATGAACATGAGCTTTTTTCACATTTATACTTCAGACCTGTTGTATGATTTGCTTTAGGGCCTACTTATCCTATATTAATGTAGGGTTACCTCAGACAAACACTAATTATATATATATATATATATATATATATATTATATATATATATCAGTATATACTCAACAGTCTGAGGAAACAAGAGTATATTATCTAATTTAGAGTTTTTAAGCGCCATGAACGCCGAAAGGCGGATCTGTGCACTATAGAAGTAGCCACTATTATCATTATTATTATTACTATAATTATTATATTGTCGATCTTTTCTTTAATAATAATATTAGCCTTGAATATGGGCAGTATGAATTTATTGACTGACAAATGACTCCTTTTGGTTAGTTAATACTAGCCACATTGAAGGAGGGGAAAGAATGGTTAGACATAGACTTAGGAGACCCCTTTATTATATTTTTCCTTGAACAGATTCACCATTATTGTAATTAAGCTGCATTACTGCAATTATGAGTCAAGTACATGAATTTAGAAATCGGGATGTTGTGGATCAAACGAAAGTAGGGAGGGGGCACAAGGAAGAGGGCCGGGCACTTGTTCTGAAATGGTGAGTATTAAAATTGGGAATAGACTGTGAACCAGATCCAGAAATTAGTCAAGAACTATTTGGGGCTTAAGTCCATACCAGTGGCGGATCCAGGATTTCATTACAGGGGGCCCTTTTTTTTTTTGCCCTTCGACCATCAAAGAGGTCATCTTGAATGAGCCATAGGGGTAAGGTTAGGGGCTCAATAGGCCCGCATGTCTGTTTTTCTTTATTCCTTTTTTTTGTTGTTTTTTTTGTTTTTTTTGCTACGGGGGGGGGGGGGACCCGCTGGGCTCACCCCTGGATCCACGCCTGCATACTCCCCTACCCAAGCCCTCTCAGGATGACACTGTTGATATCAATTGTTGACAACACAATTTAAATATATTTGTCTCTAGCATATAGCAGCAGGCGGAAGTTTGTTTAATTCAACCGTGATGCTTCTGACCTTTTAATGCGAGGTAGACGTAAATTTGGGGTTTGAAAATACATCAAAAAGTGCCCTTTTTAAATTTTTAGATTTTTAAAATTTCACAAGGTTTTGTTTAGAAAAAAAAAGAGCACGGTTGATTTAGAAAAAGGGGGCGCAATATATTACTATTGAAAGAGGCACATTTGTCATGTTTGTGATGTCTGAAAAAGTGGGTTGCACTGTAAAACCTGCCCCTCCCCAGTTTCGCTTGTAGGCACCCTCCTTCAGCTGGCCTATCAAAACACTCTGAAGAATATTCGTTTGGGTCTTTACAACCATTGCCAATAAGCCATTCCCTACGAAAACCAACGATATCCTGCCATTGATACCAAAAAATACATTTAAAGATGTATGCAAAAACTACACGTCCAAATATTAATACTAATGATTCAACCAGCATCATTATAATTGCTTGTTGAGAGTCTCAATTTTAATCCACAAATCGTTTTACTCCAGCCTGAATAAAAACTTCTAATTAAAATAGACATGTCAACCAGGTATACACGATGGACGGGGTTTAATTGAGGAAGTTAAGCCAAGGTGGGGGGCAGCCGAAATGGGGCGATGGGATGGCCTGAACAGCGCTAAAATCACAATCTATAGCCAATTCGTTTTCTACGACAAAGTGGTGCCGTGCGCCCACTACCCCGACCTTGCTCCCGGCCATTGCCACCCCAAAATGGTTGTGTCATGACACTCCCCCCATCCTAATAACCCCTTCACCAAGAACTAGTCGAGAAGTCCATCTGTTATTAACCTTTGTATGCAAACTTGCAATTCATTACACTAATAACTTGTTAGATACATCCGTACGAATACACATCCATGCGCCAATAGATCTATCACGATTCTACACAATGGTATGGTTCATCGACTATTATTTCAACTAAATGGGCAAAAACCGAGTGTTTTTTACCGTTAATTGCAGTGCGAACTTATAGCGTTTATATCTTTTATTGACAATCATGGCCATTAATTTCCTTTCCATTCTCTCGTCCATACATGGGTGCACATTTCTGAAATGGGTTTTCTCCGCTTCAGTGTCTGAACATGATTATTACACCAGCTAAACACAACAAATAGATAAAAATTAAATATTTCTGAAAAACAATTAGACAAAAATCAAGTAACCACGACTAAATACATTTATTTTGTTGCAATATACATTTTATGAAAATAGTACCACAAAATGAGGAAAGTTTGACTAATCTTTAATTTGATAACCAAACTCAAGCTATTTGAAATCTTTGCCAACCACTTTGTTTAAAAACTACTAATTTGAAAAGGGCGGCTTTGTTGGACGCTCTCCTCTATCTTAACCCTCTTTCCTGCAGCCTGATCTGAGCAGTAGTCCGCTCCCTTAGCATGTTGGTAGTTGCGTCTCATACAACCACCTAGATAGATTACTTATTTATTATCTCCCACATGTCCAGTCCACCACTGACCCTACGTCCTCCCTGGTAATAGTTTGTTTTTACTGTTGGACACATCATAATTTTATTAATAATGCAATCTAAGTCCTCTTTTTCTTAAAGTTACCAACATAGCCTTTACAAGGAGATAAGTACCACTTCCAAAAACAAGTGCAAAAGAGATCGCAAGAGGAATAGAATATTCAGCTCTCCGAACCGTAAAAAAAACTTACTAGCCAACGTTTCAGATCAAATGCAATCATTTACCTATCTTAAAACGTGAAATTTCAAACGCGGCCGAGATACGCTGCGCCATATAATTTTATACCGTCTCCGTTGCGAAAGCTTAGCCGCCCGGTAGGCACGGCGCTTGACAACAGAAATGCTGGTGAAAACCAGTGTGCGCTGAACGCACACGGTTTTTTAAGCGTCTCGAGCGGGTTAGAAAATTTGAGTATAAAATCTTAGATTCTCGAAAGTAGAGCAGGCAAGTAGACTGCAATTTTAAAGGAATACAGACTGACCTATGTGTCTCATCAATCATGAAATGAAGCACAAATTCGAATTTGAATATCATTCAATGATACCTGATCCCTTTAACCTATTAAGAGCAGTGTCAACTAGTCAACTTACTCCAGAAAATACCTGCCAACAAATAAGTTATCTTAGCATAATGATAGAATACCGATTAGCGGAAAATGGTGATCTTCCTTTCAAGTAATATCTGAGGCGCTGCAGACAATTTGAAAAGTCCGTCCCTTCTGAGCCAATGCAGCTCCAATCAAAATTCATAGATCAGGAAATAAAGTGGGGAGGGGGACATATTTTAATCAACAGGTGCAGTGCGAGTTCATGTACCAAAACAACATTTTATCAAACTAAATACACACTACACTGCATAACTGTGCATACTTACCCACTGTTATTCATGGTGTAACTTTTTTCTTTTCCATGCAAGACCAATATAATTGAATAAGACCATGGATTAGCAGGACATTTATTTTAGGATAAAAGTTATGAAATTAATGATTATAATAATAGTCGTAGTGAACCACAGTAACACCTGACTTATCACAATCTGTATATATGATTGATTGTACATGCATATTGAGTTAATTGACTGGCATACCAAAAATGTTCCTATAAACTTATTTAATACCCTCTTATTTCTTCATTCAATCCATCCTTATTTTTAGTCACACTTTTGTAATTCTTTGACTGCGATTTTGGAATTTGTCAATAAAAAAATTAGTCAATACCTCCAGCAGTTGAAATAAAAAAAGTCTATAAAATATATAATTAATGATTATCTCTGGAATTTTGTTACTTAGTGAGAAAAAATCCTCGCAAATAATAAGCCTATGTAATCTGAGTCTCAATGACTGAGCTTTTCAATCTTGGCTGACAGCGTACTATAATAAATTAATTCAAAATTATGCATAACCCTGACACATCCAGCAATAGACCAATTATGAGGAGAAACAATGAGGCCATTTAAATTGATTCATTCTAATTTACATTTGGCTACAACAACTGGTTGAGCTTTAAGGTCGAGGTAAAGGCAGGATGAATTTGTCGCTATCCAAGTAGGCTAAATAAAGTCTAATTTTGCAGTCATATAATATAGGTCCAATTTTATCTTTAGGGGTAGATGCAGTATGGCTGGGACCTTCAAATGTTGGGTCTGGGTCAGAGGGCATTTGAGGTCAAAGGATAACTTTTAATGACTGAAACATTTGTATGTAAATTCTGCCATTATCAGTCCAGATTACAGTTTTTCTAAAAACTTGATACTAGTATGTAAGCCTAGATAGATTTGTTATTTACTTGTTGATTTATTTCACTTGAAGGCTAAGGAAGCAATTAGATGCTAATTAACCAAGGAGATATTACAGTGAACAACTCCTTGATATAACCAACTAGGTTATGGCTTTAAGTCCTATCCCAAGAACTTGGAACAGTATGTATTGGATCAAAGGGCATGAGTGTATCAACTTAGTTCTGAAAAGAAGAAAATCCTGTTTACCATTTACCATTACCTTTTCATGAAATTATAAATTTGGTGTCAACTGATATCTAAGACCTGCTAAATACAAAATATATTATTCTCAAAATGTATTATAGCAACTCAGTAAAAAATATTGGGGAAAATGTGTTATGTGGCCTTTGTTTGAGATATTTTTTTATTTTCATAACATGATTTATAGATTAGATCCAGCCTTGATAGGAATCATATGCTAATTAAAGGCAAAGATATATCTTCTAACTTGGTTAAAATAGGGTACCTACATGCATCTGAAGAGTGAACATATCCCTCCGGTCAAGCTTTTTATACTTTTAATTTGAAAGATATCCTGTTGTTATGATATTTTCATTGTAATATAATGAGGAAGTTCTTTGTCAAGGGGGCACATATTACCCCCCCCCCCCCTCAAAAAACCAAACCAAACCAAAACATTATAATTTCAACTCTATTCAGTTTCGATTAGTTAAGGTGCAATTGGATACCTGCATAGGGGCATGCTGGCAGCCCCCCACCCCCCCCCCCCTGCTCCCAATTTTACATAGTCATATTAGTGAAAAGTTCATACATTTGTGATTGCAACATACAGTAATCAATTCCCATTAATACTGATTACATGTATGACTCATTCTATAGGAGAAGTCTCAAAAGTATCTAAACAGAGTGTTTAAAGTATCCCATTGATGTAAAAGATCAAATATGCTATGGCACATGTATATTCATAGGATCATGTACATGATTAGGCCAATTCAGCAAATCAATAGTAACTTTGTTTTTATGATATTTTCTCTACACGTCCTACTGTAGGTGCTTCATTCAAGCTGATTGAAGGCCAAATAAATAACCGTTCATATCAATACTCGAAATTGTATTCATGGAAAACTGCGTCCTCGCATTACTACTATAGGGGAATACCTTAGTAGTTAAAGTTGCCGCCATTTTAATTCACAAGTGAATGCATGCTTTTGTACTGGAATTTGTTTATGTACTTCTTGAGAGTTTCTTTCTTCACACCACAACATAAACCTGCAGCTGTATTGGTGCAAATACTCTGTGATTATAGATTAGTCTATAGATCCAGTTTATAGATATTGTTGTTATTCCAATACTATGGATTTTAGTGATTTATTTCCTGCATCTAAACTGAAATCCTACATCTCATATTCAAAGGTAAGGTAGGCCTACTTAAGGGCCTGTCCCACAGAAGGCGATCGTTGTGGCGATTAACCTCGCGCGAACTACTTTTTATACCCATCGCCACCATGCCGCAATATTCCAACCGCCTGTAACTGATCTTAATTATCGCGTCTTCGCCAACAAATGAGTAGCAAAATTCTGTTCGCCGCGGTTCTCAACAAGTTAAACAATAGCCGGCGTCAGTTGGTTGACGTCAATGACCGTAGCCTGTCTTCTCTTTGTTGCTCTGCAAGGTACTATGGTAGATTGTCGCCAGATAGAACAGTTTCAAGCGGAACGGCGGCCAGTTGTAGGTTGCCGTGCTCCAGCGTACGTTGACCGCATCGCTGAACGAAAAGCCAGTGAATTTAAGCGCTACGACCTTTCGCCACCTACAATTCACCAAATCATGATCGACCTCCCATTTAGATACTGCCAGTCGCCGCTAATTTTTGAATATTTTTCAAAAATCTCTCACGACCCAAATTATGATGCGCGACTGAGAGGACTATCACGAACCTAAAGGCGACAGGCCGCCATCAGGTAGAAAACACTTGATCGCCTGTCAGTCGTAAGGATCGCCCAGTGCGCAAGTTCATATTTTAGTTGATTTTAAGCTGCGACAAGAGAAGTCGAGCCGCGAGATGCGCGAAGGTCGAGGCTATTGTATTATCGGATACCAACTATTGATAGCCTATTGTTTGCGTGGAAGCAAGTCGTTGTCGTAGCCTATCGTGGACAGAGTCATAGATACGTAGATGATCTTCGGTCACCTACGATTCTCACACGATTCTGGCAGGTTCTAACATGCATAGGTTGTTGCCACAACGATCGCCTTCTGTGGGACAGGCCCTTTAGGTACAATTACAATTATGAAAGCTAACTAGTATAAAGGGGAAGGAAACCCTAGGAATTCATTAAATTGTACAAAAACAGGAAAATCAAAGAAGCTGATCAATGGAAATTTGAGAAAAAATGAATGAATAATAAGAAAGTTATGAGCATTTGAATTTTGTGATCACTACTGCTATATGGGGATCCTCACGTTGGCAACGGGCCCAAGATGTGTGATGTCATACATGAACAACTTCCCCATTACTTTTTTACATATTTCACTCAAATTGTTTTTTTTATTAATTCCGTTAAAAGATCTGAGATTCTTTTCATGGGAGGACATGTAATACAAGTTCACAAAATATAGTCATGTGTGAAGAGTCTGTACTACCACTAGAATGAGGAAAAAGAAGAATTTTTGGTATTTTTTTTTATTACTAGCGTATAATATCGCACAAATATAATAATGTAATAAATTAACACTCTGTAAATTATAATGATATTATTCATAAGCAAGAAGTACATACACAAATCAAATCAACATGTGATACCAACAAAATTTGGGAACCGAACATGTTGAATAAACGTTATATAAGTATATGTAGATATCTGTGTTAGCGCCCGCCCCAAGAGTAAAGTCACTAAATAGGTGTTATCATTAGAAAAAGTTTTAAAAATAAATTCCCACCAAATCAGAGATTTGAAAATAACTTTAGTTATGAGTGAAAGTAAGGAAAAAATTGTAAATTGCAACGATTATATACCTTCCAAGTTTTGAAGTAAGAATATCAGTATTGGCAATGTTAACTTATAATCAGAGTATTCAAAGATGAAATTAATTGTGGGTTACATGTGGTAGATCAAATTAACAAAAGATATTCCAAGTTAAAATATATATGTGTACATACATGTACATGAATGTTTATACTACCATTTTGTTATCATAAGGGATATAATAGGTATATAACTTCTTTCCCTTCCCATTTAAGGATCTATATCCTTGAATCAGAACATGGTAGCAGGATATTTAATTTAGGATTAAAGTTATGAGTACTAGTATTTATATAGTCGTAGGTGAACCACAGTAAACCTGACTATCCACATAAATTTGTTATACTGTAAAAAATATCTGGATTTTTATATCATTTAATTGGCTGTCATGCAATATGTTGAACTATAAATTTGTTATGAATATCCTCTATTTTCAATTCAAGTCAACCAATCCTTATGTCTATCCTTTCAGCATGTTCCAGAATCTGTGCAGAAGCAGTAGATCTACCTGCAGAATGCCTGTCTCTCTGTCTGAATGGAGGGTACGGATAGGTACCTATGTCCCACGTATGCTCCATTACAATAACCTTGTCAGATACCTGAAACAATTACTGTTTCTGGCTCTCCTTGAGACCCTAGCTGATGGACAGAGCAATGAAGATCCATCTGAGAAGCAGGAAATGGATTCTACATCAGATCACCGATCATCAACGGACAAGACATCTTATAAACCTGAGAAGGATGGCAGCTGTGAAGAGCAAGAGACCTCAACATCAGACAACACTAAAGCCATGCCCTGTAAAACATCCAAGAAAAGGAGACGTCGCTGCCACAAGGTATTGTATTACACATAGTCAAATAAAAATAGTTTGTGTATTCTGTTTAAATGGTTATGCTATTCTCCAATTCATATTCTGAATTCAACATAACATCATAAAAACACATTTCCAAACAATACAAGTTGACAATTTTTTACTTACCCTGACCCCTATCAAAAGTTCCTCAGGTATATCAATTATCAAAGAAGAAGGAAGAAGAAGAAAGAAGAAGAAAAACAGGTTGAAACTTAGTGGAATATTGGTATGGCCACAAAAACATAATTCACAATAAAAATTATGATACTTTTCCCCCACTACAAACTGTAGTGGAAAATACAATGTAGTTTGATTCTAAAATATGCCTACTTATTTTTCTCGCTTGATTTCTAACCTTGTAGGGAACTGCATCTGAACGATCTTCAGGCTTGTTTATGTCCTTTCGCTGTTTCATGAAATCTGGTGCAAGTCCTCTTCTTCGTTTCATGCTCCTTGTGTTTACAGCCATTCTACTAGTCAGATCTGGAGATGTCGAGGTCAATCCTGGTCCTAATGAAAAGTACGCAAATTGATGTCTTACTATCAATTAGTTCATATATATGTGTAATAATATAGCGAAACAGAAAGGTTAGATTTTCTCATGGCTTCTCATGTGTACCAGTTTATGTATACATGTGTCTCGTCTTGTATCATAACCCTTCGTTATTTGCTTTCACTCTCTCTCCACTCTCTCTTCTCTCTCTCTCTTTCTCCCCCCCCCCCCCCGTTTTACTGTCCCCTCTCCTGTCCCTCTCTCTTTGTCTATCTTCTTTCTCACTCCCTCTGTTGTCCATTCGTTTCTATCTCTTGTTTTAAAGATACTAATTTTCTTTTACAACAGGGCCTATATGTTAACAAGCTAGCTTTATTGTTATAGGTCATCCAACTATAAATTTATACTTTGTGCTAGATGTGAGTTTTATATTTGTACACATAACTCTTTTGTGTATATCATTTTCGATATATGCACTTCAAGATTTTATTGAATGTATGGTTTGCTGTATGTTGGAAAATAAATAAACTGAAAAACTAAACTGAAAATCAAGGAACTGATATTGCAATCAAAAATTACAATCATCTGTATCTTGTTAGACAGAGCAGGCATGCTCTTCTTGGTAGATGCGGGTAAATACTGCATGTTTTATCAAATAAATGGTCTTAGATCCTCTGCCTCCGAATGTAGTTCCAGAGCCACCATGTTTTAATGAGTGTCCGTCCTTCTGTCTTGCTTTTAGTTAGCACAATATTCCAAGAGCCAGTTATGTCTGCAAGATTCTCTTGCAATGTTTCAGATCAAAATTTATATCTAGATAATCAGATACTATTTCAAACTTAATGATATCTGATTAAATTTTGAAATATTTGGTCAAAGCGTTAACCCTAAAGGCCTGGGAGGATTCTGCCCTCAACGTTTTGCGCAAGATCTTGTTAACGCATAAGCTGTCAACACCCCCTTTCATGACTTTTTCTTTCAAGTCTCGGCTCATCTTTGAGACAAATTGCCATTCCGAGTATCGGTTCTTAAGGATCACAGCATTTGTAAATGCTTGTCACACCAAAAAATTACTCAAAACGTGATTGTGTACAAATCCAGAGGCCTACAAATGTACTTATTCATAAATGTATATTTTTTTTGCTTTTACTGCTTCAAATTAATTAGTTCTGTTTGTTTTTTTGTCGTGATAATGTCGCCGACAATCTTCATTGAAAAAAAAAAATGAATACATAAGAAAAGAAAATTTGATACAGATTTTTTTTTGAAATTTATTTACGGAACATGTACTCTGCGATTTTGGAGATTACGTCTAGTTGACGCCTGTTGCGATTTTCATCCGCGATCGCGCGGTCGACAAATCAGAGTATTTCACAAAGAATTGTGGATGACTTAAGTTGCACTAAATACTAATTGGTGTGGTATCTTCTGCCACACCTTAGTGGTCAGATAATGCTCAATGGATGCATGCCATTGAAAAGTCTATCAATAAGCTAGACTGTCATACTGATATGCTGGAACCAGAGCCACCATGTAAGATCTTGGGGTGTCCGTCCTAAAGTTTGACTTTAAATCAGATTGCATAAATCTTTTGTGAAACACTCCCGATCAGTTTTTGGTAATAAGGGAAAAGGTCATTATATGAATTACTGGTTTTAGGAAGAGGCATATGAGAAGATGTAGTACTGCAGTCAGGCTTAAATATGTATCATTGAGTACCAGGGCCCCGTTGCATGAAACTTTTAACCGGAGTTTTTTCTGGTAAAAATCTGAAAACTCCGGTTACAGTCCGAAAACTCTGGTTACAACATTTTACCAGATTTTTTTCCATTGCATAAACACTTCAAGTTTCAGTTTCAGTTTTAAAAGTATTCATGCAGTCGATTTTTAGGAATTTTAAAACTAAGGTTGAATAACTTGAAAAATAGGTCTACATAACCTGATTTTTTTTTAACCCAAGAAAACTCAGGTTAGAAAAAAAAGTTTTATGCAACACCACCCTGGTATGAAATGATTAGGCAATTTTTAAAAGCAATTTTTGTTTCAGTTATTTTGGAACAAAATTTGCTGCCATGATATAGGCCTTGGCCCTAAATTCTCCCTCTATTTTTAATTTTTTTTTTTTATTATTGTACACCTTGGTCACTCGAACAACAAGTGACTGCGTACATATGTATGTACAGATAAACATATTTTGGATATTTCTTTCCTTCGTATTTATTCTATTGCAATTTGCATGTTCTTGTATTTCATGAAAATGTAATTGAAGGTCACAATTTTGGACTTTTGTTTTGTCACCAACAGTATATTACCTGATCGCACTCTTCTGGACATTGCCAATAGGATACCACAGGACAAGATGACTCTTCTTGGAGTTGAGCTTAGTCTTGATTTCAGTGCTCTGAAAAGATACCGTGCAACAAACACAATAGGTGGGACTGTAACCTGTGATGGCACACTGGACATGCTTGTAGACTGGAGAGATAATACAACATTGGAGCAGCAAGAAGAGTTATTAAGGAATGCCCTGAATGCTTCCTCCCTCCAAGCTGTAGCTCAAGAATATTTGCCACAAGGTACATTCTCAAGGAATGAATGTATTTTTCCCAAAACAGAAAAGTTCCAGAACTATTGATATAACTTTGTCCGTATTACATGAAGAGATTTAAAAGATAATCATTACCTTGATATATTGAAATTAAACTTGATAATGGAGATATCACTACTCCTATTGTAATGCACCTGAACACTATATAACAATTGTTTTATTTCATTCAATTCAATTTATTCCCATACTTTTCACAAAAACATATGAAAGTTCCATGAAAAAAACTTTAAACAAAAGAAAGCAGCTAATGCAACATTCCAATGTTTCCATATAGTTTGTTTTAAAGATGTTTTATAAGATATTATCAATTAAAATATTAATTTACTTCAATAGAACTATACATTTGCCTACCATTGCTATTTGACCTCAAATCGCCGCAAACCGAAATTTACACCGAAATTATCGCCGCAAACCCGGAAATTTACAAGCCGAAATTTGCCCATCAATTCGCCTATTTAACCCACCCCCCCCCCATTGAATAGCGCCTCCATTGGAACGAGGAAATGCGGCCGAAAGCGATCCTATACACTTCCATCTAAATCTATCCGCCAAAAACTCCGTAATGTTGCAACGGAAAAGGGCGGACGCAGGGAGGGATTGTAGGCAATGTAATACTTCTATATCGAATAATTAAATATGATTGTATTTTTATGATTTACTTCAATAGATACTATACAATTTGCCTACCCATTGGCTACGACCAAGCACGACAAAAGTTCGGGAGGGCAACATACGGTTAAGAAATATGGAGACGCCGCTGCCTTTGAGAGGTGCGGTGGAGAAAAACACCTCACAGCAGCAATTCCATTAGGTAAAGGGTGAAGAATGCAGAACGCCAAAAAGGCCGCCTTGCAAATATCTTCACCACTACCCCTAGTAAATAGGGCCCAAAGCGAGCTGAGTCCTGGTCTGAAGGACCTTGGAGAAGTTCCCTCATACGGGCTTCACCCGCAGCTTGAGTGCGAGACTAATCACCGGATAACATATCCTAGAAACCCCTTTATGGGGTTTTACGGGAAATAACAAATAGTGTGAAGATGTGCGAAGATTCTCAGTCTACACTTGACGATACCCAACGAGGCCTGACGGGGCCACTAGAAAATCGTCTTTTCTGAAGATGAGAACCCTGTCAGAGACGACTGAAGAACTCGATAGAGCCGACGAGGACACTGTTTGTTCTAAGCCTAATGAAAGGATGTGAAAGGAATCAACGAACCACCAATATCTCCCAACGAATATGACCAGGTGATATGAGAGAACGTGTAGCGAAACTCCTCCTTTGCCAGAGACTATTGCTAGGAGAAACTAGTCTTAAGCTGATTTAACATGGAAATCGAGTAAAAAGGCTCGAACGGTGCTTAGACAAAGCCTCCCAAA
>CALNVZ010000080.1:578055-606241 GCA_940671915.1 Paracentrotus lividus
TCATCTCATGCACCCATGACTGCATAACTGACAATCAATATCTCACTGTTTTGGCAATAATAATGTGCAGTCCCACTCACTGGTGCGAACCAGCGAATTATACAGAGTGTTATTATATATAGAGGATCTACCAACGTTTCTTTTGTGCTGCTTTGTTAGACAAGCATAAAGGGTATCTCGTATTTAGAATGGCATGTTTTCTTTGGCGATGCTTGTAAGCCCAAGCTCAAAGGGTTATCTCGTTGTATAAGAATTGCATATTTTCTTTTGTGCTGCTTAGTTAGGCAAGCTCAATAGGGTTATCTAATGTATCAACATGCTGTTTTTCTTTTGTACTGCCTTGTTTAGGCAAGCACAAAGGGTTGTACTGAATGATCATGGCATGTTTTCTTTTGTAGGCCTACTGCCTTGTTAGGCAAGTACAGAGTGGGTTCATATTCTCTGGTATTGGTATGTTTTCTTTTGTTACTGCTTTTTTTATGCAAATCACAAAGCAGGGGCCGTGGAGCGTTTTTTGAAAGTAGAGGAGCTGAGCCGAAGGGGGGGGGGGGGGTTGAAGAGACTAGAAATGACAAATGCATGGTCATTTTTGCAATTTTGTACACATCTGTGCTGAGAAACTGAATGGCTGAAACCCCCCCCCCAAGCACCCGTCTCCACAGCCCCCTCGAAGGGCGGTAATTTCACCTGAATTGTGAACACATATCAATGAAACAAGTCATTTTTTGCTTCGTTTTGGTTCGTGTAGGTACGTGAGGTGCTTGTGTGTTGCCAAAAGTGAGATATTGATTGTCAATTATGCAGTCATGATGCAGAGATGAAAAAACAAAGTGAAACAATAATATGAAAATGATAATAGTAAATGTAATTGAAAAAGAAAATGACTACCATAGCTCAATTACCCCCAACGCCCAGCCACGCCCGAAGTGAACCTGAATGTTTATTTCGTTCTATGTTAATGACAATACCATCAACATGATCAAAGTTTGTTGTGGCCAGACAAGTTAATTGGTTTGTTTGTCAAGGAGGGTCAACCAGATATTGCTGACATGGAGACCGCTATCTTGGAGAACAGAACAGAGACGGTGAGAACATGCTCACCGAAACGTCGAGATTGGGTAGGTCCTTTTCAGGACCACTCATACCCTCAAGAAAGATTACTTGGTGTACCGTGAAACCTTCAACTTCTAATCGTTCTACCACCAGTGAAACCTTCAAAGATTAAAAGTGAGATACCCCCTTAAGGAACCGTTCGCAGTGGAATCAATCTCTAATGAATCGATCGCCACGAAATAGATCACAGGAAGATCGGTTAAGGCGAAATCGATCTCTAATGATTCGATATCACCTCGCCATAAGTCGCTCTTCGAATCGTTCCCGAGGGTTCGCAATCTTGGTTGCTGAACCTGGAGTCAGGCTCTCCTTCTAGCTCGGGGTTCTAGAGTGGTTAGGAGAGAGGAACCTTTCACTTTGAGTTTGTCAAACATTCGTCTACTGACTAATTCTCCTAGGTCTGTCTACACTCGGAAATCGAAGGCGGGGATTCCAGCAGCGTTAGGAGCCCCCCTGCAGTTTCAGAAGATTCCGCGACAGTGCCAGTCCTACCAACAGAATTGGGAGACCCGCCGGCAGGGGCTCTGGATTGGTACTGGAGACTCTGGGAAATGAGTCAACGTTCGACCGCATCGCAGTTGCCGGTCGCTAAATCTTCGGGCCAGATGTCGCAGCAGTCACGTATCGTCCCTCAGAGCCGCGTCGCATCGTCCACTCCGTTGTATGAGGTTCCGTTGGAACCAGGGAAGGATAGATGCAGAACGAAAGGGATTTATCTTGCTCCTTCCATGGAGACGGTACTCGCGGATCCACATCGAGAGAAATTTTTAGATTCTTCTACCGAAGAGGAGGAGGAGGTTTTTGTACCAGATCATCGCTCCACTTTTGCAAGTCATACTCAGAGATCGCGCTTCGATGACGTTGGTCAGCATAGCCGCGACGTATCAGGTCCGTCTAGTTTGATCGATCAGAGAGGACTTCCGAGTCGATTCTTTCAGAAGCAGGAGACGTCCTCGGAAGAGGAAGTTTCCTATTCAGCTCAGACCCCGCTGAGGCTGTCCGAGAGAGTCCTGGCTTTATTTAAAAAATATGCTCCAAATGCAGGATTTGAACCGGAAGCAACGCAGGGTCGTATGGGTTTTCTGGCTACAAGATCTGCCGAGAAACAGAACTTTGCGTTAAGACTCCCTGAAACTCACAAGGATGAGTTTAAAGGAGCGGCTAAGGTGACAAAGTTAGGCGTAAGAACCCTAAGGAGGGAAGCATGTAGGTTCACCTTCGTCCAAGAGGACGAGGAGGCCTTCCTTAACCCAAAGACGCTATCTCCGGAACTACGTGTAATTAGGACGGCAGATAGGATGATGGTCACTAAATCGGACCTCATAAACAGGAAAGGTTCGCTTGTAGCTGATCTGATTGCTCCCGGAGTCAGATTGACGGTGGTTAATGACATGTTGATCGAACTCCAAGCGGCCTCTGAAGAGCTGGAGATTTCGGCCGCTGACAGGGAAGAGATATTGGAAGCCTTACGGGAAGTTTCATCCCTGTTGGTTTCTCAGTTTGCGGTCGTTTCCTACCAGATGAATAGAGACCGCAGGGAAGAGATTATGAGAAAACTTAGGGTCAAGGATGCTCTGATCCCAGACATCCTGGACAGGGTTCTGGTTGACTCCAAATTCCTTTGCGGTCAGGATTTTGCAGCCATCTTCAAGCAGGAAGTAGAAGCCGAAAAGAAGGCTAAGGAACTTTTCGAGTCGGTCAGAGAGGTTAGGAAACAACCTCCGAGACCTTTCAAACCGCAATCTGGTTTATACCAACAACCTCTCAAGCCGGTTGGGTCTAATCCTAAAAAGCAGAAGAACAGGTCGGATTGAAAGCGGCACCAGTTTTTGAGGTCTCAATCCTCACGTCGACCTTTCTCCTACCAGGATCAATCGAAGGCAATGAGTTCAGAAGTGATGTTCCGCATTGGGACCAGTCGGGTCTTGGGGGTCGCGGTGGTCTAAGGGGTAGAGGTGGTGGCAGGAGTAGTTTTGGCTCCGCTTCCAACTCTCAGCCCTTTCGTAGGGGAGGGAAGCACCAAAGGTGACTTCCTGCCAGCTTTTGGGGAAATAGTGTGTCCGGTGGGAGGCCGACTCCGGAATTTTCTTCCGAATTGGGAATTGATCACAAACGATGTTTTCATCCTCTCAGTGATCAGAGACGGTCTCAAAATAGATCTCGAGGAACCTCTACCGGGGGGTGTCCTCAGGATTCGTCCGCCCAATCTCTCGCCGCTTTTCCATCAGCACATCTGCAAGGAGATTTCTCTGCTGTTGGAAAAGGAGGCAATAGAGGAAGTCACAATCTCCCATATTCGTAATCCACAAGTGCGGAGGTTCACTTCTTGTGATCCTCTATATGAAGGCCATCAACAGATTCATAGTTCAAGCACATTTTCGTATGGACAATCTGGCTACGATCCTCCCAGCTTTGGAAAAGCACGACATGGCCGTGTCCATAGATCCTCAAGACGCTTATTTTCATGTACCAATTCACCAATCGTCAAGGGACCTGTTAGGTTTTCAGTTCCAAGGAAGGACTCTGCCTTTTGGACCTCGCCCCGCTCCGAGAGTGTTAACCCGGATAGTGGGAACCCTGATATCTTTTCTCAGGAGTCGGGGCTTGAGAATATTCTTGTATCTAGACGATTGGCTATTGGTAGCCGGGTCAGAGAAGCTTCTCGCAGACCAGCTGGAGTTCCTGCTCTCGACCACACAGGACTTAGGCTTCATCATCAATTGGAAAAAGTCGGGAGTTGATCCCAACCCGGACGCCCAGCTATCTAGGGGCTCAACTGGACATTGCGAATCGTCTGGCGAGACCCAGCTTGGAGAGAGTAGAAGCTCTGATCAGTCTAGCGTGGTCGTTGATCACATCGAGAAGGGTTCAAGCGATAACATGGCAAAGATGGTTAGGTTGCCTAGCGAGTTTAGTAGACTTGATCCCAAATTGCAGGCTACTATTGAGACCCTTTCAGATTCACCTCTTGAATCATTTCAAACCGAACATCAGTTCGCCTCGGACGATGATTCCTATTCCGGCGGAAATAAAGTCACTTATCCATCAGTGGTTGGACAAGGATTTCATTCTTCAATGCATTTCCTCCCTTCAAACTCATCCCGCCTGTCCTCAGGAAGATTTGGGAGGACAGAGCATCTGTGATTCTCTTTGCTCCTCACTGGCCCAGCCGGGCATGGTTTCAGGATTTACTTCCTCTGTTGGTAGAGGAACCATGGCACCTTCCATGGTGCGAGGACCTAGTATACCAGCCGTTGTCAGGGATACTTCACAGGCACCCGGAACCTCTTCGATTGACCGCTTGGCCGTTATCGGAGAATCAGCCCGAGCTGCAGGTTTCTCTGAACGCGCTTCCTCACTGTTAGTAAGAAGTAGGAGAGCATCCACTAGGAAAGTTTACTCTTCCAGACTGAACGCCTTTATTGAATGGTGCGAGGAGAAGGGGGTGGTCCCGAGGGAAGCCTCTCTCCCGTCTATAGCAGACTTCATCATCGCTCTTTTCGACGAGGGTAAATCAATGTCTACCATACGTGGATACAGATCAGCTATTCATCTAGGCTTAGAGGATGGTTCGTCAGTTTCCTCTGCTCCACGGTTATCAGCTCTTTTTCGTTCTCTGTCACTTAAGAGACCCAATTTCAGGCCTCTGGTTCCTTCTTGGAGTTTACCGTTGGTGCTTCAGGCCCTCGCAAAACCTCCGTTTGAACCACTAGCTTCGGCGTCTATTCTGGATATGACGATTAAGACGTGCTTCCTCATGGCGATAGCGTCAGGACAACGCAGAAGTTCGTTACACGCTCTTTCAATTGCAACAGGTCATATACGTTGGGAAAATGGGAGTGTTCGCCTTATCCCTAATGCCAAGTTCATTGCGAAGAATCAGTCGGAGTCTTCCGGGACAGTGGAAATTTTTCTACGTCCTTTAACAAAATTTTCATCGGTGTATGAAGACAGGGTGTGGTGCCCGGTGAGGGTACCTGGAAAAAGTCAAGAAGGTCCGTAAATCTGACCAACTTTTTGTTATATCCAGGGCACCTTTCAGTCCAGCTTCGAGAAGTACTATCTCGAGATGGATAGTGGCAGCTATAAAAGCTGCGGGCCCGAGGGCCAGGTTACCTGACACTAATCCTAGGGCCCACGATACCAGGAGTATCAGCTCTTCGTGGGCCTTATTTCAGGGAGTTTCTGTGGAGGAAATTTGCAAGGCGGCTTATTGGAGAAGCCATAAATCCTTTACGACTTATTACCTGAAGGACGTCACTGCTATGGAAGGAAATTTTTCTGTTGTTCCTATCATGGCGGCGGCGTCATCCATAACCAACTAAAACTGTAGGTGTTGCCCTCCAGTGCCGCTTCGGTGCTGGTCATATAGCAAAGTAGACAATATATCATTCTTTTGAAGTAAATCATAAAAATTATCACTATTTTTTATTTACAATAAAGAATTATATATTTGCCTACAATCCCGCCCTCCACCCCCGGTCCATCACTACATGGATGTTTTAGGGTGGTAATAAGAGACAAGAGGAGGTTTATGGGAAGGCTTTTGCCGGGTAGCCTTATCGTAGGAGGGCGCTCTTTATTGCGGGGGGGGGGGGGAGTAAATGATACGGGAAAACAATAGAGCAAAAAATTTTGGAGTCAAAGTATCGGTCGGTAGGCGATTCGAGGACGAATAGCAAAGTAGGCAAATATATAATTCTTTATTGTAAGTAATAAAATTAGTGATAATTTTTATGATATGCAGGCTGACAAAATAGAAAACATCCCTTGTGTCGATTATTTATTTCACTAATTATTGCCTGAAATACATAAAAACTTTATATAATTCTAATTGTAAGACATTGTTATATTAATATGTGTTTTTGTTTCACCCTTAAATGAAAACAATTTATTGCAACCATGCCTGACAACCATGATTCATTCAACTTTGTAAAAATTTCTCGGTATTCAACGGGTTAAAAAGCTTTGTACATTAGTATGAAGTGTATTATGATAAATATTAATGAACGTTTGCCTATTAATGAATTGAGACATTACACAAGAATGTACCCGGTAGTAATAAAGAATAAATCAGAAACTCATTTTCTTGTACATGTTCATGTGAATGTGTAGAAGACTATTCTGAATACACAAAACTTACGTGTATATTCATTTTCTCTTTTTAACACAGATTTACATATTGAATAAAGGGAAATTTGCATTATAAGGAAAATACCGGTACATTATTTTTTTATTAATTAACACCAATGTTTTAGAATACAAAGCAATTTAACATAGTAAACAAAAAAGTGGTAATTCATCATGCGATTTAACAAATATTACAGGTATACACCTCTCCAATTATATATTTGTGACAATGTGATGAAAATAATCATGTGAATCATCCTGTAATAGTAGAAATACCATGCAAGTAGTGTGGCAACAAGAACAATGAACAATGTGGAGCTAGATTAGCAAATGATTATGATAACTAGAATTATATAATTTTAACATGTGCAATAATTATCAATCGTACTTACTGATATGTGATATGCGAAAAAGTCTATTATGATGAACACGTAGACAGGAGCCACTTTGGTTCTGATAATACTATTTTAGCAGATTTACTGTGCTCAATTCTATTCTTGACAGATTGAATCTCTTCAAATAGATCAATATGGTATCAGTGAGTCTGCATCACAAACTCTAGGTGTTAGTATCTGTGCCATGCCGTGCCTCAAGAAGGTCAATCTACATGTAAATGGCCCACTATACGAGGGATTTTACAATGAACTAAGAGAAGGAGCTTCATCACTACAGGTATAAGACACAACAAACATCATAATATACACTGATTATTTGAAATTCCCTACTATACATGTACACAATAAAATAAACAAATACAGAGAGATCTTAAATTCCGCAGGTGTCAACGGGTCGTCAGCAGCACACCAGGGATCATCGGTGTTTCGGCCATTTAAGTACTGTACACCTCCCCCTGGCTGGCCAGTGCTATGCTGGAATACCCTGGACAGCACCCCCGTTGACACCTAAGAGATCGTCTAGAAAGCACTAAGACCAGTGTTACACACGCGTCGGGTTTTGGAGCTGAAGCCGGCTCGAGATTTTGAACCCCTGTTACGCACAGGTCGAGCCCGCAAATTTTTAGTTATGTATTTTTGTTGTTTTAACTCTCTTTTATTTTCTCTTTCATCATTTGTTATATTTTTCTTTGTTTATCTCTTTTTTACTTCTCTTCCATCATTTCTCATGTATTTCTTTGTTAATTATTTCATCCTTCATTTGCTTATGTATTTCTTTGTTTTTATTCCTTCTTTTCTGTCATTTCTTATGTATTTCTTTGTTTTTATTCCATCTTTCTCCTTCTCTTCCATGAATGCTAATGTATTTCTTTGTTTTTATCTTTCATTTATTTCATCTTTCATCATTTTCTTATGTATTTCTTTGTTTTTATTCCTTTTCTCTTCTTTTCCATCATTTCGTATGTATTTCTTTGTTTTTATTCCTTCTTTAGCTTCTCTTCCATCATTTCATATGTATTTCTTTGTTTATATTCCTTCTTTTCTCTTCTTTCCCATCATTTCTTATGTATTTCTTTGTTTTTATTCCATCTTTCTCCTTCTTTTCCATCATTTCTTATGTATTTATTTGTTTCTATTCCTTCTTTCTCTTCTTTTCCATCATTTCTTATGTATTACTTTGTTTTTATTCCTTCTTCATATTCTCTTCCATCATTTTCTTATGTATTTCTTTGTTTTTATACCTTCTTTATCTTCTCGTCCATTAATTCGTATGTATTTCTTTGTTTTTATTCCATCTTTATCTTCTCTTCCATCATTTCTTATGTATTTCTTTGTTTTTATTCCCTCTTTCCATTATTTGTTATGTATTTCTTTGTTTTTATTCCTTCTTTATCTTCTCTTCCATCATTTCTTATGTATTTCTTTGTTTAGATTCCCTCTTATGTATTTCTTTGTTTTTATTCATCTTTCTCCTTCTTTTCCATCATTTCTTATGTATTTATTTGTTTCTATTCCTTCTTTCTCTTCTTTTCCATCATTTCTTATGTATTACTTTGTTTTTATTCCTTCTTCATATTCTCTTCCATCATTTTCTTATGTATTTCCTTGTTTTTATACCTTCTTTATCTTCTCGTCCATTAATTCTTATGTATTTCTTTGTTTTTATTCCATCTTTATCTTCTCTTCCATCATTTCTTATGTATTTCTTTGTTTCTATTCCCTCTTTTCCATCATTTCTTATGTATTCCTTTGTTTTTATTCCATCTTTATCTTCTCTTCCATCATTTCTTATGTATTTCTTTGTTTAGATTCCCTCTTTTCCATCATTTCTTATGTATTCCTTTGTTTTTATTCCATCTTTATCTTCTCTTCCATCATTTCTTATGTATTTCTTTGTTTCTATTCCCTCTTTTCCATCATTTCTTATGTATTCCTTTGTTTTTATTCCTTCTTTATCTTCTCTTCCATCATTTCTTATGTATTTCTTTGTTTCTATTCCCTCTTTTCCATCATTTCTTATGTATTTCTTTGTTTTTATTCCATCTTTCTCCTTCTTTTCCATCATTTCTTATGTATTTCTTTGTTTAGATTCCCTCTTTTCCATCATTTCTTATGTATTTCTTTGTTTCTATTCCCTCTTTTCCATCATTTCTTATGTATTTCTTTGTTTTTATTCCTTCTTTTCCATCATTTCTTATGTATTTCTTTGTTTTTATTCATCTTTCTCCTTCTTTTCCATCATTTCTTATGTAATTCTTTGTTTCTATTCCTCCTTTTCTCTTCTTTCCAATCATTTCTTATGTATTTCTCTGTTTTTATCTTTCATTTATTTCATCTTTAATCATTTCTTATGTATTTCTTTGTTTTTATTCCTTCTTTTATCTTCTCTTCCTTCATTTCTTATGTATTTCTTTGTTTTCTGTTTCTCTTCTCTTCTTTATAATTTTGTATGTATTACCTTGTTTTTTCCTACTTTCATCTTTTTATCTTTCATTTCTCATGTATTGTATTATTTTTATTCTTTCTCTTAGCTTCTGTATCACAGTTTAATATTCTTTTTCAATGACGTCGCTTCTGCTTGAAAGCCGGCTTGAGTCCACTTTGGTGTTACACACAGCATTCGCTTGACTGACGCCGGCTCAAGGCCGGCCTCAAACCACATCATAAAAAGGTGGACTCAGTCCACCTTTTTTCGAGCCGGCGTCAGGCCCGCTTTTTGGTGTTACACATGAGTTGAAAGTGGACTGACGCCGGCGTCAGGCCGGCCTCAGTCCACATTCAACCTGTGTGTAACAGGGGTCTAAGATGCCTTTAACAACATGTGCTGATACACAAAATGGTTAAAATCATCTCATTTACTGGTGTTTATTGAAAACTATATCCTAACTTCACAACACATACATGGACAGTTGTCCACAAAATTGTCCATACCCTTGACATTTTTAATTTTTTTTTTAAAATACATAAAAACTTCATATAATTCAAATTATAAGACATTGTTATATTAATATGCGTTTTTGTTTTACCTTTAAATGAAAATAATTTGTTACAACCATGCCTGACAACCATGATTCATTCAACTTTGTAAAAAGTTCTCAGTATTCAACGGGTTAAAAAGCTTTGTACATTAGTATGAAGTGTATTATGATAAATATTAATGAAAGTTTGCCTATTAATGAATTGAGACATTGCACAAGAATATACCCGGTAGTATTAAAGAATAAATCAGAAACTCATTTTCTTGTACATGTTCATGTGAATGTGTAGAAGACTATTCTGAATACACAAAACTTACATGTATATTCATTTTCTCTTTTTAACACAGATTTACATATTGAATAAAGGGAAATTTGCATTATAAGGAAAATACTGGTACATTATTTTTTTGTCAACACCCGTGTTTTAGAATACAAAGCAATTTAACACAGTAAAGAAAAAAGTGGTAATTTATCATGCAATGTAACAAATATTACAGGTATACACCTCTCCAATTATATATTTGTGACAATGTGATAAAGTAATCATGTGAATCATCCTGTAATAGTAGAAATACCATGCAAGTAGTATGGCAACAAGAACAATGAACAATGTGGAGCTACATTAGCAAATGATTATGATAACTAGAATTTTATAATTTTAACATGTGCAATTATCAATCGTACTTACTGATATGTGATATGCAAAAAGGTCTATCATGATGAACACGTAGACAGGAACCACTTTGGTTCTGATAATACTGTTTTACCAAATTTACTGTGCTCAACTTTATTCTTGACAGATTGAATCTCTTCAAATAGTTCTCCATGATATGAGTGAGTCTGCATCTCAAACACTAGGTGCTAGTATCTGTGCCATGACATGCCTTCAGGATGTCAAACTACATGTAATAGGGGAACCATCAGATGGATTCTACAGTGAACTTAGAAAAGGAGCTTCATCATTGAAGGTAGAGAGATCTATGACTGCTTGAAGTTACATCTTCCTGTAGTTTGGGTCAGGATTTGTCATATTTTGTCCCCCTCTTTTTAAAATATTTTTATAAAGCCTTTATAAATTCCTTTGATGTAGATCTAGTGTTTAATTTTTAAAATAAAATTTTTATTCCTTCTTTTATCTTCTCTTCCATCATTTCTTATGTATTTCTTTGTTTTCTGTTTCTCTTCTCTTCTATATAATTTTGTATGTATTACCTTGTTTTTTCCTACTTTCATCTTTTTATCTTTCATTTCTCATGTATTTTATTATTTTTATTCTTTCTCTTAGCTTCTGTATCACAGTTTAATATTCTGTTTCAATGACGTCACTTCTGCTTGAAAGCCGGCTTGAGTCCACTTTGGTGTTACACACAGCATTCGCTTGACTGACGCCGGCTCGAGGCCGGCCTCAAACCACATAAAAAGGTGGACTCAGTCCACTTTTTTTCGAGCCGGCGTCAGGCCCGCTTTTTGGTGTTACACATGAGTTGAAAGTGGACTGACGCCGGCGTCAGGCCGGCCTCAGTCCACTTTCAACCTGTGTGTAACAGGGGTCTAAGATGCCTTAAACAACATGTGCTGATACACAAAATGGTCAAAATCATCTCATTTACTGGTGTTTATTGAAAACTATATCCTAACTTCACAACACATACATGGACAGTTGTCCACAAAATTGTTCATACCCTTGACATTTTTAAAAAATTTTTTAAAATACATAAAAACTTCATATAATTCAAATTATAAGACATTGTTATATTAATATGTGTTTTTGTTTTACCTTTAAATGAAAATAATTTGTTACAACCATGCCTGACAACCATGATTCATTCAACTTTGTAAAAAGTTCTCAGTATTCAACGGGTTAAAAAGCTCTGTACATTAGTATGAAGTGTATTATGATAAATATTAATGAAAGTTTGCCTATTAATGAATTGAGATATTGCACAAGAATATACCCGGTAGTATTAAAGAATAAATCAGAAACTCATTTTCTTGTACATGTTCATGTGAATGTGTAGAAGACTATTCTGAATACGCAAAACTTACATGTATATTCATTTTCTCTTTTTAAGACAGATTTACATATTGAATAAAGGGAAATTTGCATTGTAAGGAAAATACCGGTACATTATTTTTTTGTCAACACCCGTGTTTTAGAATACAAAGCAATTTAACACAGTAAAGAAAAAAGTGGTAATTTATCATGCGATGTAACAAATATAACAGGTATACACCTCTCCAATTATATATTTTTGACAATGTGATAAAGTAATCATGTGAATCATCCTGTAATAGTAGAAATACCATGCAAGTAGTATGGCAACAAGAACAATGAACTATGTGGAGCTACATTAGCAAATGATTATGATAACTAGAATTTTCTAATTTTAACATTTGCAATTATCAATCGTACTTACTGATATGTGATATGCAAAAAGGTCTGTCATGATGAACACGTAGACAGGAACCACTTTGGTTCTGATAATACTGTTTTACCAAATTTACTGTGCTCAACTTTATTCTTGACAGATTGAATCTCTTCATATAGTTCAACATGATATGAGTGAGTCTGCATCTCAAACACTAGGTGCTAGTATCTGTGCCATGACATGCCTTCAGGATGTCAAACTAATATGTAAACTATCAGATGGATTCTACAGTGCACTTAGAAAAGGAGCTTCATCATTGAAGGTAGAGAGATCTATGACTGCTTGAAGTTACATCTTCCTGTAGTTTGGGTCAGGATTTGTCATATTTTGTCCCCCTCTTTTTAAAATATTTTTATAAAGCCTTATAAATTCCTTTGATGTAGATCTAGTGTTTAATTTTTAAAATAAAATCACATGGGCATGCAATTCATTTTTTTTTTATATAATTAAGAAACAAAAAAAAAGAACAAGTGTAAAATCTGCCCTGTACAAGTTCGGACAAAAACAGCCCTTGCATTTCAATAGTCCAAGTAATCCTTTGTCTTGGACTCAGGAATTATGACCTCAAACAATTAATGAATGATCAGAAAGCCAGTGCTGCTTCTGCAAAAACTCGGTACAAATTGTTTTTGAGCAAAGTTTTTAAAAACTCAAGTGCTCAGTCATCCATTGAAGCACAGGTATAATTTTGGTATCACTGGATAGCATAGAATTTTACTCTTTGTCATGATATGAAAATTAATGACACATATGATATACACTTTCAATAAGAGGCTCTCAAAGTTGGGTTTACTTTTATCTGGGATGCACTGTATGGTAATTAACACCAACTGTTTAATAATATTCCATTTTGCAAACACATCTCACAGTATTTTTATTGTTTTACATTCCAGTTGGGAAAGAGATGATTCCTTGTGAAATTTGCACATAACCTTATTTTTTCCCCATTTTCGTGAAAGAATGAATTTTCACAATTCTTGCGTGAAGGCCTAGATGTTGTCAGTGGACATGCATTACAGACTCAGACGCTGGTATCTGTGCTCTGCCATGTCTCAAAAGTGTATGCTATGTACAATCACGTTGTGATGGAGGAAATAACATTCGATACACACATTTGACCATTTTATATCTTTTCTGTTTTCTTGTGATAGGTTGAATCTCTAGAACTACGTTTGAGTGATATCAGTGTGGATGGATCTCGAAGCCTGGGTGCCAGTATATGTGCTATGCCATATATCAGAAGTGTGGATCTTATGTGCAGTGGAACTGGCAGAGCAAATGTAACCATCTGCAAATATTATCTATTTTCATTTTTGTTTGTTTATATAACAAATATATTATACATCTGCTCCCAGGCTGATCTTAAACTTTTCCCCTGCATTCTGTACTTAATTGGTAGAGCCTATTCAGATTCAGATTCAAATGTATACAGGCATAATTATAGAATCAAACGGAACAATGAGAGAAAAGAGTCAAGAAGAAGAAGATGTATTGTAGACCCGAAAAGAAGAATACTCTTTTGTGTACCCTAATTTTGGGGATTTATTATGATCCTGATAAACAATGCAATTTATTCAAACTTTTCTCCAAAACATAGATGTAATGTAGTATAAAAGAATTCCTAATTTTATTATATTATTTGTGAGTAATTGAGTTTTAAAATCCAGAGCATTGATAGAGATTAACTCTGCTTTGATGTTTATAGATTACACTGAGAAAGAAATCAGGAGGATCATCTTCATCAGAGGTTATCTCATCATCCTGTCAGATCAACATCAGTATGGATGGAGAGCAGGCCATTGCCTTTGTGTCTTCACTCTCTTCATCACAGAGATCATCTGCACAAGTAATTTCTCTTTAATCTTTATACTCCTTTATACTATACAACAAGTAGGAATTTCAAAGATTTATTTTCTCTCTCTGATCAGAGAGATTATTAATGCCAAGATCTCTTAGGAAAGATTCAAAGATGGAGCCCACAAATTATGAAATGTTTTTCATCCTGAAACTTTCATGTGTACATACATACATATACATTTTGGCATTTATATATAGTTTTCCATTTAAAATGCCCAATGTATTCTGAATACACAAAACTTACATGTATATTCATTTTCTCTTTTTAACATAGATTTACATGTTTAATGAAGGGAAATTTGCATTATAAGGAAAATACCGGTACATTATTTTTTATTAACACCCGTGTTTTAGAATACAAAGCGATTTAACATAGTAAAGAAAAAAGTGGTAATTCATCATGCGATTTAACAAATATTACAGGTATACACCTCTCCAATTATATATTTGTGACAATGTGATGAAAATAATCATGTGAATCATCCTGTAATAGTAGAAATACCATGCAAGTAGTGTGGCAACAAGAACAATGAACAATGTGGAGCTACATTAGCAAATGATTATGATAACTAGAATTATATAATTTTAACATGTTCAATTATCAATCGTATTTACTGATATGTGATATGCAAAAAAGTCTACCATGATGAACACGTTGACGGGAACCACTTTGGTTTTGATAATACTGTTTTACCAGATTTTCTGTGCTCAACTTTATTCTTGACAGATTGAATCTCTTCAAATAGATCACAATGGTATCAGTGAGTCTGCATCACAAACTCTAGGTGTTAGTATCTGTGCCATGCCGTGCCTCAAGAAGGTCAATCTACATGTAAATGGCCCACTATGCGAGGGATTTTACAATGAACTAAGAGAAGGAGCTTCTTCACTACAGGTATAAGACACAACAAACATCATATTATACACTGATTATTTGAAATTCCCTACTATACATGTACACAATAAAATAAACAAATATGGAGAGATCTTAAATTCCGCAGGTGTCAACGGGTCGTCAGCAGCACACCAGGGATCATCGGTGTTTTCGGCCATTTAAGTACTGTACACCTCCCCCTGGCTGGCCAGTGCTATGCTGGAATACCCTGGACAGCACCCCCATTGACACCTAAGAGATCGTCTAGAAAGCACTAAGATGCCTTAAACAACATGTGCTGATACACAAAATGGTCAAAATCATCTCATTTACTGCTGTTTATTGAAAACTATATCCTAACTTCAGAACACATACATGTACAGTTGTCCAAAAAATTGTTCATACCCTTGACATTTTTAATTTTTTTTTTTTAAATACATAAAAACTTCATATAATTCAAATTATAAGACATTGTTATATTAATATGTGTTTTTGTTTTACCTTTAAATGAAAACAATTTGTTGCAACCATGCCTGACAACCATGATTCATTCAACTTTGTAAAAAGTTTTCAGTATTCAACGGGTTAAAAAGCTTTGTACATTAGTATGAAGTGTATTATGATAAATATTAATGAAAGTTTGCCTATTAATGAATTGAGACATTGCACAAGAATGTACCCGGTAGTAATAAAGAATAAATCAGAAACTCATTTTTTTGTACATGTTCATGTGAATGTGTAGAAGACTATTCTGAATACACAAAACTTACATGTATATTCATTTTCTCTTTTTAACACAGATTTACATATTGAATAAAGGGAAATTTGCATTATAAGGAAAATACCGGTACATTATTTTTTTATTAATTAACACCCATGTTTTAGAATACAAAGCAATTTAACATAGTAAAGAAAAAAGCACTCATGATACGATGTCAATACTTTAGTATTGACCTCGTGGACCAAACTGCCATATTTTGGGGAAAATTTTGCAACCTTGTCAATGTTGTTTTATCTAAGGTTTTTCTCATTTTTGCAATCACTTTCTGCTCCAAAATTAGTAGTAGTATATGAAAAATAATTTTTCATCCAAGAAGAATAAAAGAAAACTTAAAAACATCAGGGATAGTAAAAGGAACATTCAAACACTCAGTTATTGAAAAAAGATAAGTGAAAATGTGATTTTAAAAAGTGAAAAATTAAGTTTGTTTCTGAAAGTTTTCTTACTAAGTCTTGTCATTAGTCCCAGATGGTTCAGTTGTTTGTGTGGAAAAAAGTGGTAATTTATCATACGATTTAACAAATATTAGAGGTATACACCTCTCCAATTATATATTTGTGACAATGTGATAAAGTAATCATGTGAATCATCCTGTAATAGTAGAAATACCATGCAAGTAGCATGGCAACAAGAACAATGAACAATGTGGAGCTAGATTAGCAAATGATTATGATAACTAGAATTTTATAATTCTAACGTGTGCAATTATCAATCGTACTTACTGATATGTGATATGTGAAAAAGTCTATCATGATGAGCACGTAGATGGGAGCCACTTTGGTTCTGATAATACTATTTTAACAAATTTACTGTGCTCAACTTTATTCTTGACAGATTGAATCTCTTCGTATAGATCACTATATGAGTGAGTCTGCATCACAAACTCTAGGTGTTAGTATCTGTGCCATGCCATGCCTTCAGGATGTCAAACTAAAAGGGAGACTATCAGATGGATTCTACAGTGCACTTAAAAATAGAGCTTCATCATTGAAGGTAGGGAAATCTATGACTGCTTGGGTCAGGGTTTGTCAATAGGCCTATTTTCCCCCACTCTTTTTAAAATATTTTTATAAAGCCTTTATAAATTCCTTTGATGTAGATCTAGTGTTTAATTTTTAAAATAAAATCACATGGGCATGCAACTCATTTGTCTTTAATAATCAAGAAAATGATTTGGTCTTGATGTGATACACAAATCTGGGACAAAATAATTCATATTTTTAAATGTAGAGTACAGAATCAAAAGTATTCTGCAGTTGTGAATGATGTTCTAAATAGCAGATGTCATAAATTCCAAAATAAAATTTTAGAATACACTGACAAACAAACATTATTTCTGTAAAACAATACACAGTGCATTTTTTTTACCATGCCCTTAAACAATGTCATATTTTTCACCTAATTTTATGTCTGTTGACTGCAGTGTATTACGTGTATAGCTGACATGTATATCCACTAGACTATCTTTTATTTTGTTCTTCAATTGGCATTAAAAAAAAAAAAAAAAAAAAAAAAAAAAAAAAAAAAAAAAAAAAAAAAAAAGACTATATTGCAATCACTTTTTATTTATTTCTTCGCGGGTAGACCCTATTCAAATAGATGGCACTTATATCAATAAGTCTGCATCACAAACACTAGTTTCCCATGTTATACATGTAAATGTTTGTAATGTATTATCCCATTAGAAACACTAAGCAAGTAGTAATATTAGGCAAATAATGATTATTGATCTTGTAAAATACTATGCTTTACATACATATTTTATTCTTCACAGGTTGAATCTTTTCAAATAGATGACAATGATATCAGTGAAAATCATAATTTTGCATGCGTTTGTGTACGAAATACTGTTTTTACCCTGGTAATTGTGCCTTCTGAGCCTCTTGATTAGTTAAATTTGCCTTTATATTGATCAACAAACATTTCTCAAGCATAAAAAAATTACAAAAACAAAGAAATACATAAGAAATAAAAACAATATAATACATAAGAAATTCACAAAACAATAGAATACAAAAGAATTACTTTGAAATTTCCGAATTTGTCAATTCAATACTGTTGACTATGATACTCAGCACTTTTTGAAAAAAAAAAATTAGCTTTATAACAATGTCTTTTAATGAAATATTAAGGAAAAACACAAATATGCATCTAATTTGCATGAGTTATATAATTAATTAAAAAGTTGAATTTTCTTTACAAAAAAAACAACGTATCAGCGATACCCTTTACATGTGCAGCGACGCTCGTGCAAAATTTGGCAGCGATCGGAGCATCCGCGGCCGAGATATCAGGGGGATGTTCAAATTGACCCCCCACCCCACTCAAAATCTCCTCTTGAAAAGCCCCGGCAGAATAGGGTTAATAAACAGGTGTAAAATCTGCCCTGTACCAGTTTGTGCAAAAACAGCCCTTGCATTTCAATAGTCCAAGAAATCCTTTGTCCCTAACATGCCTAATGAATGAACTCAGGAAGGCTGACCTCAACAATTAATGAATGATCAGAAAGCCAGTGCTGCCTCTGAGAAAAGTTGGTATGAATTGTTTTTGACCAAAATTTTAAACACTCAACAAGTGCTCAGTTATCCATGACAGCACAGGTAAAATTTTGGTATCACTGGATAGAATATAAATTTATTCTTTGTCAGGATATGAAAATTAATGACACGTATGAGGCTCTCGAAGTTGGGTTTACTTTTATCTGGGATGCACTGTATGGTAATTTACACCAACTGTTTAATAATATTCCATTTTGCAAACACATCTCACAGTATTTTTATTGTTTTGCATTCCAGTTTTGGAAAGAGATGATTCCTTGTGAATTTTGCATATAACCTTCTTTTTTTTCCCATTTTCGGGACGGAATGAATTTTCACAATTCTTGCATGAAGGCCTAGATGTTATCAGTGGACATGCATTACAGACTCAGACGCTGGTATCTGTGCTATGCCATGTCTCATAAGTGTATGCTATGTACAATCACCTTGTGATGGAGGAAATAACATTTGATACCCACATTTGACCATTTTATATCTTTTCTGTTTTCTTGTGATAGGTTGAATCTCTAGACCTACATTTGAGTGATATCAGTGTGGATGGATCTCGAAGCCTGGGTGCCAGTATATGTGCTATGCCATATATCAGAAGTGTGGATCTTATGTACAGGGAAACTGGCAGTAAAGCAAAGGTAACCCTCTGCAAATATTCTCTATTTTCATTTTTGTTTGTTTATAATAAATATATTATAAATCTGCTCCCAGGCTGATCTTATACTTTTCCCCTGCATTCTGTACTTAATTGGTAGAGCCTATTCAGATTCAGATTCAAATGTATACAGGCATAATTATAGAATCAAACAATAATGAGACAAAATAGTCAAGAAGAAGAAGATGTAGTAGAGCGGATTGGCTGAATAATTGTGCAAAATTTGACTAAAGCATGAAACTTCTACCAATGGTAGTACATGCCATAAGTTTCATTTTAAGATCGGGAGGCACGTCAGATTTGACCTCTGGTGACCTCCAGAGTTCAATGACCTTAAACTATCAAAATATTGATGTTTGGCATCATTTTTCAATGAATGACATGATGATAATGCCCCGAACATGCATTTTATTTTGTAATAAAGGATTATTAATTATAGACAGGGTTTTAGATTTGAATTCTGAGAACAATGAAAGGTCAATGATATCAAAATATTAGAATATGAATATTTAGCGTTATTGGCTAAGGAGAAACATTGCTATGGTATAAAACTTTGCATTTTTGGTTAAAATGAGACCGTTTTGATATTCTCAGAGCAATTGATACTCATTTACAGGTTCTTAACCTTTGACCTCCGTAGACTGCAAAAGGTCATTGACCTCAAAATATGAATATATTGATATTTGCGCTGTTGGTTATTTCATACTCTAATGTGTGAAGTCTGTTGCAATGAATAGCTTTCATGTTATACAGGCGAGTTTCTACCTTGACCTCTCACATGTATGAGGTCAAAGGTCGACATAGGCGGGTCACTATAATGAAAGACAATAACGTCTTCCATTAGCTGATTGTCATACTTTTGTCCTGCGTGAGTCTCCTGCCGAGTCCGACTTGATCAGCTTCGTCACATATTTACTTGAGGAGCTGGAGGCGGATGCTTGCATGCTTTGGTAGATGCTGTACAGAAAGTGATCAAGAAACTGCAGGCCATACAAACTGTGGACACTGCTGTTTTGGTACTGGCTAATTTCAACAAAAAACAAAAACTGACGAACTTTACATAGCTCTTTGTAGAAGATTCAGCTCCCAGTAATCGCTTACATGTATTTCTGTTTCCAATTGTCATACCCGCATACATGTAGAGTATGATACTGTACATATTCCCTAAAAAAGGAAAGAAGTCTGCCTGGAAGATGTGAAAAGTGCTCCCTGAAGTAACATAATCTCTTATACGTATTCCAAGTGATATGAGTATAATAAAGAAACTACAAGTTATATGGTACAGACTCCATGCATGTCACTGCTACACGTAGAGCGCTTTGTTGCGCTGATGAACGTCTGCAATAGTGATGGAAGTGAACAATGTCAGGTTGTAGTAATAGTTCTTTACCCACAAATCTATGGCTCTTTGAAGCATTTCCCCAATGGAGATGGTGCACTAAGCTTGAATGTCTACTGGACTGCTTTTAAGGAACCAGACTAGGGTGTCGAATCCTGACCTATCAATCCCATCTGACATGGGCAAAGGAATCCTGTGTGGTTGCAGCCTCTTTGGATAGACTGTCAGAGGCCTTTTAATATCTTGCCATATTATATTGATGCAAATGCAAGGAAGTATGGACTAGTTGTTGGAAGTACACCAATATACACAAGTTCACTCGATCATATTTTTAGACTGCGGCTATCGGGAATGATTCATTCTCTCACTCGCCGATCAGTCAGTTAGTCCTGACTGTTCTCATTAAAGGGACAACTTGACAGCAGAAGATGCAAATGTTTTCCTAGAGCTATCTTGTCAGTTGCAGGCAAAAGTTTTAGATTTTAGCTTATGTAGCTTGTCCTGTCCCGTTCTCGTCTGCACACACCTCTTCAGAACAATCAAAGGACTAACTGCCTGATCGAGTGAGTGAATGAATTGTTCCCGATAGCAACCGTCTCCAAATATGATCGAATTGACTTTTGTGTAGCCTTGCTAGCAGTGCATGTTTCTTGCTCTTACATCAGTTCATGGTAAGAATTTGAGGCCTCTGATAGCACAGGATTCCTTTGTCCCTGTCAGATGGGCTTGGTACAGGTCAGGATTCGGAACCATAGTGTGGTTCTTTAGCAGTCCTGTGAGAGCCAAAGATTTATGGGTGAAAAACTGTTAGTACGACCTGACAATGTTCACTTCCATGACTATTATAGATAAAGTCAACACAACATGCTAGCACTCTACAGGTAGCACTTTACATGTAGCAGTGACATGGTGTCTGTACTCGTAAAACTTTTAATATCTTTATACTCACATAACTTGGACTAGGCGTTACTCCCGGGAATACTTTACAGGCAGACTCATTTCTCTTTCTAGCGAAAAAGAACAGTATCATACTCTATGAGGGCATGAAAATTGGAAACATAATCACATGTTAGCGATTGCTTATCAGCTACAAAGAGCTATGTAAAGTTCGCCAGTATCTATGTTGTTGAAAGTATATAGCCAGTGCCAAAACAGCAGTATCCACAGTTCGTATAGCCTGCACTTTCTTGATGACTTTCTGTACAGCATCTATATACCCAAGCATGCAAGTATCCGCCTCCAGCTCCTCAAGTAAATATGTGACGAAGCTGATCAAGTCGGACTCGGCAGGAGACTCACGCAGGATAAAAGTATGACAATATAGTGGAAGACGTTGTTGTCTTTTATTTTAGCAACCCGCCTATGTCGACCTTTGACCTCATGTCAGAGGTCAAGGTAGACACTTGTCTACGTAACATGAACGCTATTCATTGCAACAAACTTCATACGTAGAGAATATGAAATAACCGACAGCGCAAATATCAATATTTTCATATTTTGAGGTCAATGACCTTTAGCAGTACACGGAGGTCAAATGTGAAAAACCTGTAAATGAGTATCAAGTGCTCTAAAATATCTCATTTTAACCAAAAATACAAAGTATTATACCATAGCAATGTTTCTACTTAGCCAATAACGCTAAATATTCATATTCTGATATTTTGAGGTCATTGACCTTTCATTGTTCTCAGAGTTTAAATCTAAAGCCCTGTGTATAATTAATAATCCTTGATTACATAATATAATGCATGTTCCGTGCATTATCATCATGCCATTCATTGAAAAGTGATGTGAAACATCAATATTTTGATAGTTTAAGGTCATTGTCCTCTGGAGGTCACCAGAGGTCAAATCTGACGTGCCTCCCGATCTTAAAATGAAACTTATGGCATGTACTACCATTGGTAGAAGTTTCATGCTTTAGTCAAAATTTGCACAATTCGCCTTAAACTTAGAGCTAAACAGCTCTACTAATGTATTGTAGACTCGAAAAGAAGAATACTCTTTCGTGTACCCTAATTTGGGATTTATTATGATCCTGATACAATGCAATTTATTCAAACGTTTCTCCAAAACATAGGTGTAATGTAGTATAAAAGAATTCCTAATTTTATCACATTATTTGTGCGTAATTCAGGTTTAAAATCCAGAGCATTGATACAGATGAACTCTGCTTTGATGTTTATAGATTACACTGAGAAAGAAATCAGGAGGATCATCTTCATCAGAGGTTATCTCATCATCCTGTCAGATCAACATCAGTATGGATGGAGAGCAGGTCATTGCCTTTGTGTCTTCACTCTCTTCATCACAGACATCATCTGTACAAGTAATTTCTCTTTAATCTTTATACTCCTTTATACTATACAACAAGTAGGAATTTCAAAGATTTATTTTCTCTCTCTGATCAGAGAGATTATTAATGCCAAGATCTCTTAGGAAAGATTAAAAGATGGAGCCCACACATTATGAAATTTTTTTCATCCTGAAACTTTCATATGTACATGTATATACATACATATAAATTTTGGCATTTATATACAGGGTGTATCAATAAAAACGGGACAGTTTTGAAAAGTCTGTCAAAATTTCGTTTAAAATTATGATGTCTATATTTTGATGTTAACAGATGCTCTGAAGTCTTATCTTTCAAATGCCATTTAAAATAATAAGTTTCGTTCATGCTTGAGCGCACACAGAACGTTTTTGTCGGGGGCTCAAAAAAAGGCTTGCGCACAAAATGGAAGAAAACGAGAAATACGATCATCAGACTTATTGCTCATCAGCAGACTTCCTCTTAACCTTTTCATTATTTTGGCACTTATTTTCGAATTATGCTTTCAAAAATTCATTTACAAAGCTATTTATCTTTATGCACAGAATATGTCCTTTAAACTGAAAAAAAAAAAAAAAAAAAAAAAATTGTCAACCCAAGAAGGGGATTTGATTGTTGGTTGATATTATGATTAATTGCTTGCTTTGTTGTTCGTTTGTTTGTTGTTTGATTGATTGATTGATTGTTTGATTGATGGATTGATTATTAATTGATTGATACTGAATGAAGGATTGATTGATTGACCCATTTTGAATATGATTGATTAATTCATTTTTTCTTTGAATGGATTGATTGATCGATTACTTTTGAATGATTGTTCAAATGATAATTGATTAAATCGTTGGAAGAATCTAGGAAATCGACTCAAAAGACTGACATAATCATTGATCAGTGTAAAGTAAAATCAATCCGAACGGGAGTACCTGATTCAGAATAAACTTTGAATTTAACGAAAGTTTGTTTTTTTTTTTTAAACCTCCGACAAAAACTTCCGTGTTCGCATAAGCATGAACAAAAGAACAAGCAATCAATCAATCATCAATCAATCAATTAAACAACCAACCTAATCCCTTTCTTAGGTTGACAAAAAAAAAAAAAAACCTAATCCCTTTCTTGGGTTGACAAAAAATTAAGTTTGAAGAATATTTATTGCAAAAAATAACATATAAAATGAAACAAACAACAATTAAAGTAAAGTAAACAGCTTTGTAACTAAATTTCAAATCATAATCGAAATAATGGCAAAGATAAAGAAAGTTTAGAGAAAGAAGAGTCTGAAAAATCATATTTCTCTATTTTTCCATTTGTGCGCAGCCTTTTTTGAGCCCCCGATAAAATGTTCTGTGTGCTCAAGCATGAACGAAACATATTTTTTAAATTGCATTTGAAAGATAAGACTTAAGAGCATCTATTAACATAAGAATACAGACATCATAATTTGAAACAAAATTTTGAACACTTTTCAAAACTGTCCCGTTTTTATTGATACGCACTGTATAGTTTTCATTTAAAATGCCAATGTATACTGAATACACAAAAGTTACACGTCATTCGTTTCTCCTCTTTTAACACAGATTTCATATTGAATAAAGGGAAATTTGCATATATAAGGAAAATACCAGTACATTATTTTTATTAACACCCGTTTTTAGAATACAAAGCAATTTAACACAGTAAAGAAAAAATGGTAATTCATCATGCAATGTAACAAATATTACAGGTATACCCCTCTCCAATTATATATTTGAACATTGTGATAAAGTAATCAGGAATCATCCTGTAATAGTAGAAATACCATGAGAGTAGTATGGCAACAATGAACAATGTGGAGCTACATAGCAATGATTAGATAACTAGAATTTATAATTCTAACATATGCAATTATCAGTCGTACTTACGATAAAAAGTCTATCATGATGAACACGTAGAAAGGAACCTTGGTTCTGATAATAGTTTACCAAATTTACTTTGCTCAACTTATTCTTGACAGATTGAATCTCTTCAAATACCATGGTATGAGTGAGTCTGCATCACAAAACACTAGGTGCTAGTACTGTGCCATGACATGCCTTCAGAGTCAAACTAATAGGAAAACTATCAGATGGATTTTACAGTGCACTTAGAAATGGGCTTCATCATTGAAGGTAGGGAGAATATGACTGCTTGAAGTAACACTCTTCCTGTAGTTTTGGGTCAGATTTGTCATATGTCCCCCTCTTTTAAAATATTTTATAAAGCTTTATAAATTCCTTGATTAGATCTAGTGATTAATTTGTAAAATAAAATCAATAAAGCTTTTATAAATTCCTTTGATGTAGATCTAGTGATTAATTTGTAAAATAAAATCACATGGGCATGCAATTCATTTTTTTAAATTTTATAATCAAGACAATTATATGGTCTTGATGTGATACACAGATCAGGGACAAAATAATTAATATTTTTAAATGTTGAGTACAAAATTATAAGTATTCTTCAGTTGTGAATGATGTTCTAAATAGCAGACGACATAAATTCCAAAGAAATAAAATTTTAGAATACACTGACAAACAAACATTATTGCTGTAAAACAATACACAGTGCATTTTTACCATGCCCTTACACAATGTCATATTTTTCACCTAATTTTATGTCTGTTGACTGCAGTGTATTACATGTATAGCTTATAAATTATATATCCTCTAGACTATTTGATTTTGTTCTTCACTTGGCATTTAAAAAAAACAAGACTATATTGCATTCACTTTTTATTCATTTTTTCACGGGTAGACCCTCTTCAAATAGATGGCACTTATATCAATGAGTCTGTATCACAAACACTAGTTTCCCATGTTATACATGTAAATGTATGTAATGTATTATCCCATTAGAAACACTAAGCAAGTAGTAATATTAGGCAAATAATGATTATTGATCTAGTAAAATACTATGCTTTACGTTCATATTTTATTCTTAACAGGTTGAATCTTTTCAAATAGATGACAATGATATCAGTGAGTCCGCATCACAAACACTAGGTGCTAGTATCTGTGCCATGCCATGCCTCAAGGATGTCAAACTAAGAGGAAAACTATCAGATGGATTCTACAATGAACTCAGGGAAGGAGCTTCATCATTGAAGGTAGCAAGATCATAAAACAAGTATTTGCAAACATAGAAATATCAAGCAAACCTTATTATTACAATAATGAATTTACATTTATGCATGTACATGTATATACCAACCTGATAAAAAATTTTCAAGCATATATGTTAGAAATATCAACATTAATTTAATAACCTCATTTATTTTTTGTTTCTCTCCAGAATTAACTTCACAGACCTTCATGGACATGATACATGTACACATGTATACAGTGTGTCCCTGAAAAATGGTAAACCCAACTTTGAGAGCCTCAAATTAAGATTTTATAGCTTGTTTGACGTTGAAATATATTTCATGATATAGATTAACTCATATTCTGTTTGATGATACCACACTTGTACCTGTGTTGTGACAGATGACCAAGCAGTTGCGCAATCTTTCTAGTGTCCCGCAACTTTTGACTCCCAGTTAAAAAAAATTGGACCCTGCGTTATGTAACATTATGTAATCGCATGTCGGGCCAAAATTGAGCGAAAATCGTAATTTTGCATGCGTCTATGTACAAATAAATGCTTTTCCTAAATTACTTTACACTGGTAATTGTGCCTTCTGAGCCTTTTGATTAGTTAAATTTGTCTTTATATTGATCAAGAAACATTTCTCAAGCATAAAAAATTACAAAAACAAAGAAATACATAAGAAATAAAAACAATAGAATACAGAAGAAATTCACAAAACAATAGAATACAAAAGAATTAATTTGAAATTTCCGAATTTGTCATTTGAATACTGTTGACTTTGATACTCAGCAACTTTTGAAAAAAAAATAGCTTTACAACCATGTTTTTTAATGAAATATTAAGGAAAAACACAAATATGCATCTAATTCGCATAAATTATAATTAATTAAAAAGTTGAATTTTCTTTAAAAAAAAAAAACGTGTCAGCGATACCCTTTACATGTGCAGCGACGCTCATGCAAAATTTGGCAGCGATCGGACCATCCGCGGCCGAGATATCAGGGGGATGTTCAAATTGACCCCCCCCCCAGTCAAAATCCCCTCTTGAAAAGCACTGTCAGAATAGGGTTAATAAACAAGAGTAAAATCTGCCCTGTACCAGTTTGGGCAAAAACAGCCCTTGCATTTCAATAGTCCAAGTAATCCTTTGTCCCTAACATGCCTAATGAATGAACTCAGGAAGGCTGACCTCAACAATTAATGAATGATCAGAAAGCAAGTGCTGCTTCTGAGAAAACTTGGTACAAATTGTTTTTGACCAAAATTTTAAAAACTCAACAAGTGGTCAGTCATCCATGACAGCACAGGTAGAATTTTGCTATCACTGGATAGAATAGAAATTTATTCTTTGTCATGATATGAAAATTAATGACACATAAGATATGAGGCTCTCAAAGTTGGGTTTACTTTTATCTTGGATGCACTGTATGGTAATTTACACCAACTGTTTGATAATATTCCATTTTGCAAACACATCTCACAGTGTTTTTATTGTTTTGCATTGCAGTTGGGAAAGAGATGATTCCTTGTGAAACTTGTGAAACCTTCTTTTTTTTCCATTTTCGTAACAGAATGAATTTTCACAATTCTTGCTTGAAGGCCTAGATGTTGTCAGTGGACATGCATTACAGACTCAGACGCTGGTTTCTGTGCTCTGCCATGTCTCAAGTGTATGCTATGTACAATCACCTTATGATAGAGGAAATCGAATTTGATACCCATATTTGACCATTTTATATCTTTTCTGTTTACTTGTGATAGGTTGAATTTCTAGAATTAGATGTAGATTATATCAGTGTGCGTGAATCTCAAAGTCTGGGTGCCAGTATATGTGCTATGCCATGTATTAGAAGTGTGGACCTTATGTACAGAGGAACTGGCAGTAAAGCAAAGGTAACCATCTGCAAATATTCTTTAGTTTCTAGACATCACTTTCCTACCAACTTTCTTTCCCCCTATTTCTTCCAGGAGAAGGTGGTCATGGACATTTTCTGTTTGTTTATATAACAAATATGTGATAAATTTGCTCCCAAGCTGATCTTATACTTTTTCGCCTAATGGGATCCCCGGCATTCAGTACTTAATTGGTAGAGCCTATTCAGATTCAGATTCAGTTTTAGATTTTACTTCCCTTGAGAAACAATATAAATTATGATCTTTCAAATGGCATAATTATACGATCAAACAGAACAATGAGAGAAAGGACTCAAGCAGAAGAAGAAGTAGTGACCCGAAAAGAAGAATACTCTTTCGTGTACCCCAGCTAATTTTGGGATTTATTATGATCCTGATAAACAATCCAATTTATTCAAACCTTTGTCCCAAACATAGGTGTAATGTACTATAAAAGAATTCCTAATTTCTGATATTATTTGTGCGTAATTGAGTTTTAAAATCTAGAGACATTAATACAGATGAACTCTGTTTTGATGTTTAGATTACACTGATAAAGAATGTAGGAGGATCATCATCATCAGAGGTTATCTCATCATCCTGTCAGATCAACATTAACATGAAAGGAGAGCTGATCATTGCCTTTGTGTCTTCACTCTCTTCATCACAGACATCATCTGTACAAGTAATTTCCCTTATTATATCTGATTGAAAGCAGGAAAGTGTGAGGCATGCTTGATATGTCATGCATAC
>CALNVZ010000080.1:652929-670121 GCA_940671915.1 Paracentrotus lividus
TACCAAATGCATATTTATATTGAATTCTGTTTATGTATATTTTTTGCAATGTTGGTAATAAATAAATACAATACAATACAATACAATATCCTAGAAGTGTGCGGAATTTGACTTAAACTACGGGGGCAACAAATTGCAATTCTTTAAAATATGGTCTATGTCTAGAGTAAAATTCCATGCGTCCTGGTCTGTATTTACATCGCAAAATTTTCGCTCGCGCTTCGTGCTCGCGTCATTTTTTTCAATGTGTTATTACATTGTGTTCCTAAGCAACGCATAAAATGTAATGTTTTCTAATCATTCGAATGCATCGAAATATCCGCTCGCGCTTCACGCTCGCTTTTATTTTTCCTCTTACGAGAATTTACATTATGAAATACCATCAATACGATTATACATTTTTTTTTTTTATTTACATTATTTGCATTTCACATTTACCTGAATCTAAGGGGCACCAAATTGATTTTAAACAAAGGGGCGGCAGATTTATCTTAAACTTAGGGAGGGAGGCAAAATTATATATAGATATATGCGTATTTCTGTTGCTATCAATTTGTTGTATGTATAGCGTTCCTACAAGTTAAAAAAAAGAAGAAAAATCATTGACATTTTTGATTGGTAATCACTTAGTTCTGACTCCTTTTCCCAAAATTCCGTTATTACATGTTTGAAAACTACTATTTTTCAATTTGTTCGTCTTCTCTTTCTGGAAAGGTTCATTACATTCAACTTTGCCTTTTACCAGGAATATACTTTGGACATTTTCAAACAAATAAATTTAAAGCCATAATATAAGCTAAAATCAAGCACACTGAAATTATGTCATTGCCATGGCACCCTCGAGATGGCGCTGTTGAACTTTGGTTGATACTTTTGTTGATACTGTGTAGTATTCATTCAATGATGCACTCTGACAGCAGGTCTATATAATAATTCCAAACTTCATGAAAATCCTTCCTTCACAAACGTATAGGCGTCGTGATCCCAGGTGCGAACCCCCTTCAGACTTAAAAAAAGGAGGATTCTTGATGGATGACCGACCCGCTTGACATACTGAACTGCATAATGGTCTTCTAGCTCTTGATGGTCTACCTAATACCCCCGTCACACTGAGCTCGTTCCTACTACGTCCTTGCAAATTTTGCCGACTTTGGTGCCACTTGCCTGACACAGGGTGGGGGCGCCAATCGCCTTAACTTCTGGGCCTAATCGACCTTAATAGGGCGAATCGCTTTATAACCTTAGGAGATGCCATCGCTAGGCCCACCACCTTGCCTTGTGGGCGTTGTATGATTGGGGGGTTGGGTTGGGGGCTTGTTTTTGGGCGTCGATTGGTTCTTGTGGGGCGCCATTTCTTTTTGGGCTCTTTAGTTGGGACGGGGGCCGATTTTACCTAGGGGAATAAGTACCGGCGGTCTTTATGTTCTTATTTAGCAAGGGCACGTTTTATTTGTTATCCAATTTTCGCTGCGCTTCCGCACCGATTTTTTGTCTTTTAACTTATTATTCTGTGTTCTAAGGGCGCTTCTTCTGTTTTTCATCTTCGACTTCCATTTCTTGCCCCTCGCTCTTGCTTTGTCTTATTTACTTCACAGCTTACTTTGATATCCACCCATCAATTTATTTGTCACGTTCATTATTTTTGGATTTATGATCTGAACGTAGGGGGCTGATGTGCCTGTGTGGGAGTGGTGCCCAGTTGTCCTTACATTAGGGGACCCCAAATTAGATTCAACGTTACGGGGCCGCACAATGGTGACTGTACGCGGCAGCCCCTCCACCGCCCCACCCCCCCTCCCCTCAACCCCCCTCACTCCCCTCCCCCGCCCACCCCCCACCCCACCGCCCCCGACCCGCCCACAGCCCCTCCCCACCCGCTCCCGCCTTCCTCCCCCCCCCACAAACCCCCCCGATTGGACCTGAGACTTGGGGCGACGATTTGCCAGAAGTTAGCGGACGTCAAATACGAATCTAGCCTAGGCGATGCCAGATTGCAGCCGTAGGGGCGCCAATTATCTTTAACTTAGGGCTCCCACTAATCCTGAGTGTGCCGAATTTGACTTAAACTTCGGGGGCACACAATTGCATTTCTTGGATATGGTCTATGTCTGAGTAAATTCTATGCGTCCTGGTCTGTATTACATTGCCAATTTTCGCTCGCACTTCGTGCTCGCGTCATTTTTTCCAATGTGTTATTGCATTGTGTTCCTAAGGAACGCATAAAATGTAATGTTTCTAATCATTCGAATGCATCGAAATATCCGCTCGCGCTTCGCGCTCGCTTTATTTTTCCTCTTACGGGAATTTACATTATGAATACATCCATACGATTATACATTTTTTTTTTAATTTACATTTTTGCATTTCACATTTACCTGAATCTAAGGGGCACCAAATTTTTAACAAAGGGGCGGCAGTTTATCTTAAACTTGGGAGGGAGGCAAATTATATAATAGATATATGCGTATTTCTTTGCTATCATTGTTGTATGTTAGCGTTCCTACAAGTTAAAAAAAGAAGAAATCATTGACATTTTTGATTGGTAATCACTTAGTTCTGACTCCTTTTCCCAAAATTCGTTATTACATGTTTGAAAACTACTATTTTTCAATTGTTCGTCTTCTCTTTCCTGGAAAGGTTCACGCATTCAACTTTGCCTTTTACCAGGATATACTTTACGATTTTCAACAAATAAATTTAAAGCCATATATAAGCTAAAATCAAGCACACTGAAATTATGTCATTGCCATGGCACCTCGAGATGGCGCTGTTGAACTTTGGTTGATATTTTGTTGATACTGTGTATATTCATTCAATGATGCACTCTGACAGCAGGTCTATATATATTCCAAACTTCATGAAATCCTTCCTACAAACGTATAGGCGTGGATCCCAGGTGCGAACCCTTCAGACCTAAAAAAGGGATTCTTGAGGATGACGACCGCCTTGACATACTGACTGTATAATGGTCTTCTAGCTCTTGATGGTCTACCTAATACCCCGTCACACTGAGCTCGTTCCTCACTACGTCCTTGCAAATTTTGCCGAAGCATAGTCTGTGTGTAAACTGAGTGACGTAGTAAATACTTCTTACGATCTGTTACGAACTTCATGGACTAGCTCGGGCGGATTTCCAAAAGTGTTCAAAAAAATCGGGCGCCCATCTTCGTCTAAATTTACGGGGTGGCAACGTGACCTGAACGAGTGGACGTCTACAAACGAAATTGCCGTACTTAAATCGTTCTAAAGATGTGCTGGACGTCATACAAACGAGCTTGTATATTATTATTCAAGTTCTAAATTAAACGTAGTGACAACGTTCCTTAACGGGTAGGACTTACTCTGAACGAGAAGACGTACTACGGAACATACGCTTCAATTTTTAAACAGAACGGCATGTCATAATTCCGTCACACTGAGCTAGTTCTCACTCCGTTCTAGGTGTTCTTGGTGAACGGCTCAATTGTTTACACACGGACTGACGTAGTGCAGACCTTTTAGAATCTAGTACCGCCGTTTACAATCTGTTTACGAACTTGGCGACGGCCGAACGGAGAGAACGGAAAGGCATTCGATTTTTTTAACATGTTAAAAATCGTACTGGCTTCAAGTCTAAATTAAACATAGTGACACGTTCCTTAACGGGTAGACTTACTCGAACGAGAAGGACCTCGAACTGGTACCTACTTTTATCATGCTGCGCATAGGCACTTTTAGTGACCGTTTGACGTGCTACGAACGGTAAGAGTGAACGAGCGTTTTTCGTTCTGAACTGGATAAACGTATTGCGGAGCGATAAAGACGGAATTGACGTAACGGAAACTATTATGAACTGCCTAGCATCGTATTCAAGAATTATTTTCAAGTTTAGTTCCAACCGACCAAGCCCGTTCAGCATTTTTTTTTAAACGGGCAAAACGGGCAAGAACGTTTAGACACCTCAGTGTGACGGCCTTTCCCCCTTTTTATGTACATTTTCACTTGCCGTCGGGTGCGACGGATGTACAAAAATCTGAGTTCCATTTAGCATTCCTTGAAAAAGCTGGTGACGCCATGAAATGCCATCGCACAAACACACACTTCTATCCTTATCAGCTTCATCAATAATAACAATGGTACAGACGGGTTTTTTTTCCTCTTTTTAGTTTGACGATTCACAACTAGCCTTTTGACTTCCATCTGTTTTTTTTTAACTCATGTGGTCTGTTCTACTGATGCTGCGCGTTTTTTTATTATTATTATTATTTTTTTTTTTTTTGGGGGGGGGCTTAGCGGCCCGGGCCCCCCGGGTCGTGCGCGGGGGCGGGGGGGGGGCGAAAGAGAGGAAGGGAGAGGGAAAGAAAAAGGAAAGAGACAAGGAGGGGGAAAAGGAGAAGGGAGAAAGGGGAAGGGGAAGAGACAAAAAAAAAAAAAAAAAAAAAGAGAGGAGAAGGAGGAGAGAGAGAGAGGGAGAGGGGCCCATTTGATCTTAAACCAAGGGGCGCAAACTGAGCTTACATAGGGGCGCCAATTGACCTTAAACTTCGGGCGTCAATCGTAGATTTAGGGGCGCCAAATCGACTTAAATCAGGGCGCCAATTGAGCTAAGCGTATGGCGCCAATATGCTTAACATAGGGGGCCAAATGATTGTAACATGTGGGGCTCCAAATCAACTTCTTAGGGGCGGCAAATCGACCATAAATTTGGAGGGGCGCCAAATCGACCTTAAATTAGGGGCGCAAACATCAAATTAAACTTATTGAGGGGCGTTAATTGACCTACATTCAGGGTTAGCTAATTTAGGGGCCACTCGATATTAAACTAGTGGGCGCCAATTGAGTTAATGGTCTGAAAATGATTTGACTTAGGAGTCTGAGCTTATTGAGCTGTAACGTATGGGCGCCAAATTGACCTGAAACATAGGTGGGGGCGCCAAATCAACTTAACTCAGGGGCGCACATCGACCATAATTTAGGAGGGCGCCAATAGACTTAACTTAGAGGGGCGCTAATGACCTTAAATTATGGGCGTTAATCGACCTTTATTTAGGGGCGCCAAATCAACATTAAACTACGTGGGCGCCAAATTGAGCTTAATGGTCTGAAAAATGATTTGAAACTTGGAGATCTGAGACTTATTGTGCTTTACGTAGGGCGCCAATTGACCTGAAACATAGGTGGGGCGCCAAATCAACTTCTCAGGGGCGCCATCGACCTAAATTTAGGAGGGGCGCCAAATAGACTTAACTTAGAGGGGCGCTAAATTGACCTTAAATTTAGGGGCGTTAATCGACCTTAATTTAGGGGGCGCCAAATCGCATTATCGGGGGCGCATTGGCTATTGTGGGGCGCCAATTGGCTTTAAACACTAGGGCGCCAAATTTACCTTAACCTACAGGCGTCATCGCTTCATTAGCGAGTCGCCAATCGACATCAAACTGCAGGAGCGCCAATTGCTTAAGTGTGGGCGCCATTGGCTAACATAAGGGCGCAAATTGCCTTTGCTAAAAAGGTGGGGGCGCCATCGCATTTACTAGAGGGGCGCAAATCGACCTAAATTCGGGAGGGCGCCAATCGACTTATTCGGGGGCGCCAAATCGACTTCAAATTCTAGGAGGGGCGCCAATCCTAACTTAGGGGCTTTAAATCGACTTGATTTAGGGGGCGCCAAATCGACTAAACTTAGATGGCGCCAAGTCGCCTAATCCATCGGCGCCAACACTGACCTTAATTTAGGGGGGGCGCCAAATCGACCTTAAATTAGGGGCGCCAAATCGACCTTACTCAGGGGCGCCAAACCGACTTCAAATTTGGAGGGGGCGCCAAATCGACCTCAAACTTAGGGGCTTTATCGCTTACTTTGGGTGCACCAAATTGACCTGAAACAGAGGTGGGCGCCAAATCGACCTTAAACTTTGGGCGCTAATCACTTAAATAAGGGGGCGACAATCAGCTTTAATAACTTAGAGATGCCAAATCGACCTTAACATAGAGGCGCCAATTTAGCTCAAATGTAGGGGCGCTAAATGATCTGAAACTTAGGGAGCGCCGAATTGACCTGAGTTAAGGGCGACAAATTGATCTTAAACTTAGGACGTCAGATTGAGCTCAAATTGTAGGGGCGCCAAATTAACTTTAACTTAGGGGCTCCACATTATCACAAGCTTAGGGAGGGGTGCCGAATTTACCAGAAACTAAGGGGGCAAAAAAAAAAAAAATAAAGAAAATAAAAACAGAAGGGTCTTTAAATGATCTCTATAATTATAGAAAGGCAAAGTTTTAAACTTTCATATATCAAAATTTCGCTCGCGCTTCGCCGCATATTTCTTGTCATTACATTATTATTAGTGTTCCTAAGGAGCGCATATCCTGTCCGTTTTTCAAATCATTCGAATACTTCAAAAATTTCCATTCGCCCTCGCTCTCGCCTTTGTTTTTCTCTTACCAGAATTTACATTATGGATTTCAACCATCAATTTATTTGATTTCACGTTACATTTATTTTTGCATTTCAAATTGATCTGAAACGTAGGGCGCTGAATTGCCCGAATGTAGAGGGTGCCAATTGATCTTAAAATTAGGGGCCCAATTAAGATACGTAGGGGGCCAAAATGAGTGAAATTAAGGGGCGCCGATTGACTGAGATTGGGGCGACGATTTGACCAGAAGTAAGGACGTCAATACTAGCATTAGGATGCCCAGATGAGCCTCGTAGGGGCGCCAAATTTATCTTTAACTTAGGGGCTCCCACTAAATCCTCAAAGTGTGCCGAATAAAACTCAGGGGCGCCACATCGACCATAAATTTAGGAGGGGCGCCAAATAGAACTTAAACTTAGAGGGGCGCTAAATTGACCTTAAATTTATGGGCGTTAAATCGACCTTAAATTTAGGGGGCGCCAAATCAACATTAAACTACGTGGGCGCCAAATTGAGCTTAATGGTCTGAAAAATGATTTGAAACTTAGGAGATCTGAGACTTATTGTGCTATAACGTAGGGGCGCCAAATTGACCTGAAACATAGGTGGGGCGCCAAATCAACCTTAAACTCAGGGGCGCCACATCGACCATAAATTTAGGAGGGGCGCCAAATAGAACTTAAACTTAGAGGGGCGCTAAATTGACCTTAAATTTAGGGGCGTTAAATCGACCTTAAATTTAGGGGGCGCCAAATCGACATTAGACTACGGGGGCGCCAAATTGAGCTTAAATGTAGGGGCGCCAAATTGAGCTTTAAACATAGGGGCGCCAAATTTACCTTAAACCTACAGGCGTCAAATCGACCTTCAATTTAGGAGTCGCCAAATCGACATCAAACTGCAGGAGCGCCAAATTGAGCTTAAACGTGTGGGCGCCAAATTGAGCTTAAACATAAGGGCGCCAAATTGACTTGTAACAAAGGTGGGGGCGCCAAATCGACATTAAACCTAGAGGGGCGCCAAATCGACCTGAAATTCGGGAAGGGCGCCAAATCGACCTTAAACTCAGGGGCGCCAAACCGACTTCAAATTTAGGAGGGGGCGCCAAATCGACCTCAAACTTAGGGGCTTTAAATCGACCTTGAATTTAGGGGGCGCCAAATCGAACTTAAACTTAGAATGGCGCCAAGTCGACCTTAAACTCATCGGCGCCAAACTGACCTTAAATTTAGGGGGGGGGCGCCAAATCGACCTTAAACTTAGGGGCGCCAAATCGACCTTAAACTCAGGGGCGCCAAACCGACTTCAAATTTAGGAGGGGGCGCCAAATCGACCTCAAACTTAGGGGCGTTAAATCGACCTTAACTTTAGGGTGCACCAAATTGACCTGAAACAGAGGTGGGGGCGCCAAATCGACCTTAAACTTTGGGCGCTAAATCGACCTTAAAATAAGGGGGCGACAAATCAAAGCTTTAATAAACTTAAGAGAGATGCCAAATCGACCTTAAACATAGAGGCGCCAAATTTAGCTCAAATGTAGGGGCGCTAAAATGATCTGAAACTTAGGGAGCGCCGAATTGACCTGAAGTTAAGGGGGCGCAAATTGATCTTAAACTTAGGGACGTCAGATTGAGCTCAAATTGTAGGGGCGCCAAATTTAACTTTAACTTAGGGGCTCCACATTATCACAAGCTTAGGGAGGGGTGCCGAATTTACAGAAACTAAGGGGGCAAAAAAAAAAAAAATAAAGAAAATAAAAAACAGAAGGGGTCTTAAAATGATCTCTATAATTATAGAAAGAGCAAAGTTTTAAACTTTCAATATCAAAATTTTCGCTCGCGCTTCGCACCCGCATATTTCTTGTCTATTAACTTATTATTATGTGTTCCTAAGGAGCGCATATCCTGTCCTGTTTTTCAAAATCATTCGAATACTTCAAAATTTCCATTCGCCCTCGCTCTCTGCTTTTGTTTTTCCTCTTACAGAATTTACATTATGGGATTCCAACCATCAAATTTATTTGATTTCACGTTACATTTTTTTTTGCATTTCAAATTGATTTGAAACGTAGGGGCGCTGAATTGCCCTGAATGTAGGAGGGTGCCAAGTTGATCTTAAAATTAGGGGCCCCAAATTAAGATTAAACGTAGGGGCGCCAAAATGAGTGAAACTTAAGGGGCGCCGAATTGACCTGAGACTTAGGGGGACGATTTGACCAGAAGTTAAGGGACGTCAAATAGATCTTAGACTTAGGGATGCCAGATTGAGCTCGTAGGGGCGCCAAATTTATCTTTAACTTAGGGCTCCCACTAAATCCTAGAAGTGTGCCGAATTTGACTTAAACTTCGGGGGCAACAAATTGCAATTCTTTAGAATATGGTCTATGTCTAGAGTAAAATTCTATGCGTCCTGGTCTGTATTTACATTGCAAAATTTTCGCTCGCACTTCGTGCTCGCGTCATTTTTTCCAATGTGTTATTGCATTGTGTTCCTAAGGAACGCATAAAATGTAATGTTTTCTAATCATTCGAGAGCCGAAATATCCGCTCGCGCTTCGCGCTCGCTTTTATTTTTCCTCTTACGAGAATTTACATTATGAATACCATCAATACGATTATACATTTTTTTTTAATTTACATTATTTGCATTTCACATTTACCTGAATCTAAGGGGCACCAAATTAATTTTAAACAAAGGGGCGGCAGATTTATCTTAAACTTAGGGAGGGAGGCAAAATTATATATAGATATATGCGTATTTCTGTTGCTATCAATTTGTTGTATGTATAGCGTTCTACAAGTTAAAAAAAGAAGAAAAATCATTGACATTTTTGATTGGTAATCACTTAGTTCTGACTCCTTTTCCAAATTCCGTTATTACATGTTTGAAAACTACTATTTTTCAATTTGTTCGTCTTCCTCTTTCTGGAAAGGTTCACTGCATTCAACTTTGCCTTTTACCAGGATATAACTTTGGACATTTTCAAACAAATAAATTTAAAGCCATAATAAAAGCTAAATATCAGCACACTGAAATTATGTCAATTGGCCATGGCAACCCACGAGATGGCGCTGTTGAACTTTGGTTGATACTTTTGTTGATACTGTGTAATATTCATTCAATGATGCACTCTGACAGCAGGTCTACATAATAATTCCAAACTTCATGAAAATCCTTCCTTCACAAACGTATGGGCGTCGTGATCCTAGGTGCGAACCCCCTTCAGACCTAAGAAAGAGGATTCTTGATGAATGACTGACCCGTTTGACATACTGAACTCTATAATGGTCTTCTAGCTCTTGATGGCCTACCTTACACCCTTTTTATGTACATTTTTACTTGCCCGGTGCGACGGGAAAGAAATTAGTGTACAAAAATCTGAAGTTCCGATATGCGCACTTCCCTTGAAGAAAGTTGGTGACGCCCATGAAATGCCCAACTCGACAAAACTCACACCTTCCATCCTTATACAGCCTTCATCAATAATAAAAATCGTACAAGCGGGATTTTTTCCTCCTTTTTAGTATGATGATTTATCAAAACTAGCCTTTTCTACTTTCATCTCTTTGTTTTTAAACTCATGTGGATCTGTATTAGATGAGATATGATTAAGTTTCATATTGTGTATGGCATTGTGTAGGTTTCATCCCAGTGCATCCACGCTAAAATCAACGATTCATGGAATTAAATTTAATGTTTCCTCTCTCGCACGAAATTAAGCTTTAATTTTTGTTTTACAAAAGCAAATAATACACAATGTATCAGAATTATGTATTTATCTATTCATTTTATTTATTTATTTTTTGGGGTGGGCTTTAATATAATACCACACACACACACACACACACACACACACACACATACACACCCACACCCACAGATTTCACACCTCAATTAATTTTCCTCCTCATGTTCCATGTTTATTGATACAGACTGCATTCATCCCTATGCCTGTATTCATATTATATGCTGCTAAGTGCATTGTCACTTGTGTTTATTTGACACATCTCATGTTACCTGGGCGAGCCTGAACGACGTTATTCAAGTACTCTAGCACAGAGCTAACGACTTTTTGGTTCTAAGCATATATAGTCTCCTTTTGGCATCTTCAAATTCTTGCATGTTAGAGGTCAATTGGCAATTGGTCCAAACCCACTTTGACTTATACCCGTTTCGTCTCATCCCACATGGTCTAATTCCATTTCGTCTACAACCATTTCGTCTAATTACTATTTGGTCTAATTGCCACTTCGCTTTTTTTCCCAATTTGTCTCATTCCCATGTCGTCTATTGTCGATTTCTAATGTTCTAATGCTCATTTGGGAATTAGACCTAAATGCAATTGGACAATTTGGCTATTACACGAATTGGCAATTAGACCAAATAGTCATTAGACCCATTATGTATTAGACCAAGGAAAACTTGGACCAAATTGTTAATAGACCTAATGGGTTTAGCTCATGTTTGACTAGACAAAAAAGAGAATTGGACAAACTGCTGTGAGAAAAAGTGGATATAAACCGTTATGAAGCAGCCCGACACGTCACTGTTAAAAAAATATATGTAGATTTATATGTTTAAATTTGACAATGTCAAGACTTCTTGACAAAAAAAAAATAATGATGATGACGACAACTCCAGATTGAGGTATCCAGACACGGATCCAGGAATTCATTGAAAGGGGGGGTGGGCAAAATGGAATTTCAGATTTTGTTAAGCATTTTCTTCACGTCACACCAGCCCTGCCCAAATTGCTCCTCAACGTGGGGGGGGGGTGAAATTTTTTTCTGACCTTTGGCGAGTCCAATATGGTCTTAGTATTCGAATAACACCCATTACAATTTTTTTTTTTTTTTTTTTTTTTTGGGGGGGGGGCATCAGCCCCCTTCATGGATCCGAGTCTGGTATCATGCTAGGGGACCATTTGCATAGGCATTCCCCCCCCCCAAGAGAAATTTAAGCGAGGCATCATAATGTGGACCATTTATCTCCAAACCTGTTACATTGTATCAAGTTTTCTGTTCCATCCCAAAATAATATAAACCCAGTTGTGAGGGCCTAATACTTAAAATTATGATTTGTGTCAATAATTTCTCAGTCATGGTCTAGAGTAATGCATAGGCTGATCGATGGTACTAAATTCATGCATGTGCTAGCTACAATGGATAACTGAGGAAGATGGTTTTCAAAAACCCTTGTATCAATTTTGGTAATAACCAACCAATGACTTTTCAAACACTCATGTAAACTTTCAATTATTTTCTTAAACTATTGAAATGCAAGAGTTACTTTTGGCTCAAGCTTAGATTTTTTTTATGAGTTACTCTTTTACATGAAATACAAATTAAGGGCACATTTCAAATTTTTGATACGGGGCTCTCAAAGTTGAGTATAGTTTTTTGTGGAATGCACTGTATACAGGATGGATGTCAACATATCTAGATAACAGTTGGATTCATTACATAGCTACTGTTCAAAAAAACACTAAATGATATGTTGCTCATTCATAGTATATAATTATGTAGACTTACAACAACAAAACTTGACAGTAACGTAGCATAGCATCAAATATTATTCAAATTCCATTATCTCATTATGTTCGTTCAGATTCAAAACAAGTGAAATGTGAAAAAAGATATTTGGCAAATTTTGAAAACTGAATTTTATTTGTGCACAATAGGCTACCCTATACATTTCGCTCACACCCATTACTAATACTCTTATGATTAACTCTGAAATACTTACATTTCAGAGCCATGGTTAAATGCAGCAATACGTGGCTCCATCTGAAAATTTTACCCCCCAAAAATGTACTATGTGAATGTAATCATAGTATGATTTTGAAAGTGTATTTCATTGACTAATTTGTTTTCAATTCACAAAACAATATTTTCTGATCACTCAAAATCCAAAAACATTAAAAGCTTTTAAAATGTCCATCGTGTACGCTTTACTTCAGAGAGTCGTAACATGATTCAGAAAAAAATCTAATATTATAAACATAGTACGGTCGATGCAATTGTTTACATCTTAATCTTTCTCTGTACATATCGCACATATTTTCTGCATAACACATCCTCATAATGTGCATAATATACAGAATAATCCACCTAAGGTTTATAATATTATTAGAATCAAGAAATACAAAAATTAACAAGGAGCAAGGTAGACCATAGAACACATCCAAACTTTCAGTATGACACTGTAGGGACAAACAACATAATCATACCTTTACTTGTAAAAAAGTATTAAAATATTGATATTTTATCATTAAGCAAGCCTTTTTATGTTGTTTTTGATCCATTAATCGCTACAGTATTCTGAATCATTTTTGTATATTCTGAATGATGAAACCTGTCACTTTTCAGTCCTGAGAGAAGCGGATCATATCTGCATTTACAGTGTGTTGTAAATGTTACTCTATAAACCTTGCATGCTCTGCATTAGTGATAATACCAATATTATAAATGAATACTGAATATATTTAAATACACCACTTTATAATAATTTGCAATGATTGAAACTGATGAAATTTATTGATTAAAATCACAATTGACTCTTGATAGCATTGAGCCCAACCATTGGTGAATAATATCTCTAATTATAAACATAGTTACATTGTTATTCCTAAATTTGATAATCTTATAATGACATGATTACGACAAGATTTTATTCTTGATAAATATAATATATATCTTCCCTTGAATTCATTGACAAAACTCTTTTAAACAACATCTATAAAAATATCAAACCACAAAGCAAATATATGATACATTCATTATGCCTACATGTACAATAAATACTGAATATAATTTGAGATATTATAGCAATTTATGTTTTCTCTGAATTTTCAACATCGTCAGTATTCTAGGACACACATACACAAATTTTCTGACTTTACAATGGAGTTTACGATATCTGGGATATGGATGTGGGTCATTTGCATAAATTGAACAGCTTTCAATACATACATGAAATAAAATTAATTCTAAATGTTTTTACCTCAAACTTTCTTAACAAATTGAAACATGTAATACCATCAGATAGAAAACACAGGAATATGAAGTACAATAAAAGAATAACATAGACAAGAATTATATGAACATTAAAAGTTACATACAAAACAAAATCTACCTTTACTTCTTTAGTTATATACGATTAAAAAAAACATGATCTACAATATTGGCAAACCCCTGAAATCTATGAATGATGTAAAGGTTCTTGCTGCCTACAATTAATACAGTCAACACCCATTATAACAAGCAGGATGAAACTATTCTTCATTTTTACGAGGTGATTACCAAGGTCCATAATTTTGAATATATGCAAGCATAATAATGAGCATAACAAGATTTTGTTTAAATAAGATAGTAGGCTTTGTCCTGAGCATATTGGTATAATGGGAGTAGACTGTATAGCATTGGAATAGACCAGCGAGGGGTCATCTTTGGTCATTCTCCTCTGGTATTGCATCGGACATAATTCCATGTTAAAAAGAGGATGTATAAAAGCACTAATTCTTAAATTTATTGCACAGTGCTCGGAAATATTAAAGAGGTATCAAGTCCGAAAATATGATTCAGTTTCGACTTGGGGATTTATTGGGTACATGATATTTTATTATTTCTCTTGGCAATACAATTATTTTGTATTTTTCCCATCGCAGCTCAAAGCAATAGTAGATTATTACCCCATTTATTGGATTCAATTCCGTACTTGGAATCAGCAATGTACGGGCGCCTTATATGGAATTATTCCAGAGTACCCATTTACACCTGGGTGAAATGAAGCAAATGTAGATAGAATGCCTTGCCCAAGGGACATAAGTGCCAGTGCAAGGAATCATACTCAAGACCTTTGCATCACAAGTAAAGAGATACAACATGTAGATTACGACACTTTTATCATAAACTTCTGACAAATAAAATTGTGTTTGAACTTCAAATTCACAGGTAAGATCCTACTCATGTTCATGAATTTCAAACTTAAGAGGAAAATGAGAATGACCAAAAGAAAATACCACATTTTAAGGGTTCAACTGATTTGTCAGACCAGGCAGATGTATTCAACTGTATTTGTTGTTTTATAGCTTCTATAATCACAAATACGCCTACCTGACCTTTGCCTCCACAGAGTATTCACTCTTTGCTTTCAAATCTGCAGAAAGATAAGATTACTCGACCTGGAAAGGATGATTAAAATTGAAAAGTTCGTCATCGAATAAGTATCTCTTTAATTTCAACCAGAAAGGTTTTTTCATGACTTATCTTCATTGTTGCAACAAATACATATTATGATGTTTGAATATCCTGAGTATGGAAGTACATGTACATGTACCTTCGTTACATCACTGAATGAATGTGCATCATTTACCACGGTGGATGTGTATATTTAATCATCAGCCTGACAAACATATTTAAAAATAGAAGAGGTTAAATTATACATGGTCTACATGTTCTTTATCTCATGTCTCTCTATCTTAGTGTTATATTCATTGAAACTTATTCTATATTTCTTTCTGATTGATATTCCTTGTTACTTTCCTGGAATTACGTTGACAGGTGCCACATCAATGGCTCAAATGGTAGATACCTTCTTATCTCCTTGGTAGAGATGTTCTTATCCTCTGCTTACAGCTTCTGGAATATATCTTTCACCTGAATAGACCACTGACAAGATAATAAGAAATAAATAACACAGTAATAAATAATAAACACTTGGTCTGTATTCTGCAATGTGTATTGTATTCATTATCACACTTTTTATAGATGATTGTAAATCATAGCATAAAGAAGCTTGATTACAATAAAATCAACTAAACATTTTATTAACTGAACAGTATGAAATTCTGCAATGGTAAGATGAGAGGACTACAATAACTACAAATTTTGATGATTAACTAATGTTTTAACTATGAAATGTGAATCAAATGACAATGCAATGTAACATCACCTGGACAGTGAGGAATGAATGTCTGTTAAGTTTTTGTTAATGTTACTGCAGAAACCATATCTCCTATCATGAGTCAAGTCTGATTAGATATACTGAAGCTTTCACGTAAAAACATGTGTGTACATGTAGCACACTTCATATTCAAGATGAAAAATATTAGAAAAATATTCTAAAATTATACAGTTTGTTGCAATAATCAAAGGTTAAATTGCATGCACAAGTATGTATCACAATATAGAAAGATAAAATAGATATGTTTAATTAATATACTTTTTAGATGTATAAATTAAATATATCTAGATTATTTTTCTAAAAGAATGTACAAGAAGCATTTGCCAAAAAGAAGATTTTTAACATCCTCTAAACTTTTGTTTTCACTCATCCATCATCCATCTCAATAACATGACAACATATAAATTATATATGCATGCAAAAGCCCCTTTTGAAGATTTAAAATGAGCCAATAGACACAATGAATACATGATATAGTGTGGAATATAAACAAAGGAGTATTAGTGCTAATCTTACTTTGTCTTCTCCATGCTCTACAGTCACCATCATCTTCCCTTCAGCATTGATCTCATTAACCAGTGGATCTAAACGTGCATCAGTGCTACAGTCCTTAATGCTGGATAGAAATCAAGTAACGTAAATAAGAAGCAAGAATGTATCAAACAAAATGACAGAATAAAATGATTCATCAACCTGTCACCTGTCAGGTACTGTTAATGATATAGGAAAGAATAATGTAGAAAAAGTGGTACACATAATTCAATATGATATTTTCCATGATGAAACACATTAATTATGTATTGACTTTGAAAAATCCTTATTTTATGAATTTGTCCAGTTAATTGGCCATCATATTGGTTTATTTCTAAATTGCATACATTTCGTGTACCAGCTGTACGTATGCATACAATAAATTGTATTTATGTGTGCATTAAAGGAGGAAAGTTGTGAAGCAAATAAATCTACTTCTATAATAACTACCTGTACATAAAGATCACTATCCTCTTTGCTCTGAATCACCACAATGTGATCTAAGTCTTAAATTCACATGCATGTTTGTGTATCACACCTTACCTAATTGTCTTGAGTGTCTTATTGTTCCTCAAGGAATCCAGGACAGTGGTGCAATCATCATTCCCAATTTTGATGTTCATCAGGCTGAGTTTGTTGAGATTTGGGAAAGGTTCAAATGATAACATGGCAATTCTAGCACAAAACAAATTAAACCCCTCAATAACCATGCACAGAAAGGTCAGTCACATCTAGACATAGTCACATGGTGAGTCGCTCTTGTGGAAATGGAGTCTTTCACCATAATAGAAAGCAAGAGTCATCTTCTGTATACCAGGGACCTTTCAGAAGACCAATCCTATGCAATGATTTGAGGAGTCATTATCCACATTCAGCTCAGTCAAATGAGTACTTGAATGTATGAGGGTTCATCCTGTCATCCATCTGTGAAAATGAGACATAATGCTATTTGTTTATTTTTGAGGTGTTTCTTTATATTGACATTCACAAAATAACATCATATAGGATATCGGTACACAGAAGTTTGTCAAAGAAGAATTACTCAAACTGACAATATCAAACAATGAAATGTTTACTGAAATTATGTCATTTAAGTATGGCCATGTGTTTTATAGTGGGCCCCATATACATGTAGGTGTGTTGTTACATGTGTGCGACAAGTACAGAAATAAATAATGATATAAATGCTAAATACATGTGCTATATGGGTACGCTTGGTATTAAGTTGAAGGGAATTATCTGGCAAGTACTTAAAAGTAAAAGAAATGCAAATGGTTAATTAGTTTATGAGTAATTAGC
>CALNVZ010000080.1:680477-697383 GCA_940671915.1 Paracentrotus lividus
TTCTTACGACGTACAGACGAATCCATATCAAACAACCAAGGCAGGTGACAGCACACGACACCACCATCAAACACATATACAATGAAGGAGCAAATGCTACACATGACCACCACAGTCAGAACACGCAACAGACAAACACAAGACAAACCACTAAATAGCCACGCACCATCACTACCAAATCAGGTCGTATAATCAAGAAACCAGACAGATACAACGTGTAGATTGTTGTTAGATTAAGTTTATTCAATGTATTAACATTTTGAATCACATTGTTAGTGTTTTTATGACATATTAAGAAAATGTCATAGTAAGTTTGTTTACTGCTGTCTTCTGTGGGTCTGGTTGTACTCCATCTTTGCTGAAAACAAGGCCATAGAATTTCACTCTGTCTTGCTTGATGTGGCATTTGTGCCAGTTCAGAACGAGTCCATGTTTCCGGGTGACACGTAACAGATTGTGTAGGTTGGCGTCGTGTTCTTCTGCTGTCTTCCCAATAACAGCTATGTCGTCAGCCATCCCTATGACTCCCGGGCACTTCTCAAGGATCTGTGTCATTCGCTGCTGGAATACATCTTGAGAGACGCACAGGCCGAAAGGAAGTCTTTTGAACCTGTACCGTCCGAACGGGCTGTTGAATGTCGTAAGATCACTGGACTCTTCATCCAACTGGATGGCCCAATATCCATGCCTGGCATCTACGGTGCTGAATACCGTGGCACCCTCGAACTGGTGCCGGACTTCTTCTATGGTTGGCATCGGCATATGGCTTCTCTTGATCGCCTTGTTAAGATCCCGAGGATCAAGGCAAATCCTCCATCTTCCATTAGGCTTCTGTGTGTAAGCTAAGCTCGAAACCCAGTCTGTCGGCTTCGTCACTTTCTCTATGACTCCAAGAGATTTCATTTCATCAAGCTCCTTCTTTATATCTTCCTTGATTCCAATGGGGCATTTTCTTACAGCATGAACAGCAGGGGGTATGTCCTTGTCAACCACGATGTGATACTCGCCACTGAATTTTCCTATCCCTTCAAACCTGTCGGGGTAGAGTTCTTTGAGTTGTTCTTTGTCTCCGATGGGACAGTCCTGGCTCACCTCTGTGGTGCAGTTCAGGACGATCAATCCAAGACGCAGAGACAGTTTTACATGTAGTCCCAGTATTGCTGGTCTTGGCGTCTTCACAACAAAGAATTCAGCGGTTGTCTGTTTCCCTTGGTATTTACACCTCAGTTCATGAATGCCCTAGTTGTGCATAGCTGCCATGTTACGAAAAATTCGTAATTATTACGAATTTTTTACCCTTTATACGAAAATAACGAATAACTTTAAAAATTACGAATATGAGCGCCATTATACATGTATTATATATGACCACTCACGCACGTGATATATGCATAGTTATATGTGTTCTACTACGGCGCGCAGCAGTACGTACGTACGTGCACATGAAACAACACACGAAAGCAGCGCATTCGTAGTGAAGGCGGAAGGCCATTCAAAGTACATGCACGTTGATCTTAGTGCATACACACAGCGAAAGAACAAAGAGGCATTCGCTGTGAACATGCAGCGCATGTAGATGTTATTAGTGCACGTGTGTATTGTGTGTGATGCAGTTGTGATGTCGCTAGCGAACTCGACCGTATTTTGTCTCCTCTTTCTTCTCTAGTTTTGGACCATAAATGGTGAAAATGGAGCGTAAAAAGGGACAATGTTACAACAGCAATATGGAACAGAGTTTGACTTCATCACCAAATCGGGAAAAGCAAACAACATGCTTTTGTACGATATGTCGAAGGGATATCTCCATCGCTCATGGCGGCCGTAGTGACATTGTTTTGCATACCAAATCAAAACTTTACATCGGGAATTTTGAATCTGAATCTTCATCCACACCCAAGATAACTTCATGGATGTCAACTTCGCAGGATTTAAATAGCAAATAGGATAGGATAAAATAGGATTTTAAAAGCATCAGCTAACAGTTACATAGACCTCTTAACAACTGTGGTAAGGTTTTTTTTTTTTTTTTTTTTTTTTTTCTTGAATAATAATCCATGTATTGATACTATGTAATGTGATTTGTGAATGCTCATATTTCATTGAGTTATTCATTCATCTTCAGATTCATGAAAAAATTTTGGCAATAATTTTCTCAAACCTAAGCTGCACCCTAAAAACAACAGAAAAAAAAAAGGTTTAAATGCTCCAAAATAGGGCTCAGATTGCACCAGAGAGCGTCTAGAACCCCAGAGCTTGACCCCGGCCGCAAGGGACTTCGCGCTTCGCGCTCGTGATGTGCGCTTCGCGCACATGTTGATGTGCGCTACGCGCACATTTCTGTGTTTTTTATCTGATCATTACTAATTTGAAATTTCAAATGTTGGCAGCTATGGTTGTGGAATTACACTGTTCTCTCCATAACCGGTGAAGGTTGCCTGTGTTGATTTCAGTTTCCCCTTTATTGGTTTACCATCAGAGTCAATCCAACTGGGATACATCTTCCGGTAGATGCGCAGTGGGAGGATATTCCCTTGGGAGCCCGAGTCAACTTTCGCGTTGAGCGTTGCTGGTCCCCTTTCACATTCGACTCCAATATCAGCAAACACCTCATCCTAGCAGATCTGATCGATGGATATCGTCTCGAAGCGAATGTCCTCCACTCCAATTCCTATATCATCTATTTCTTCTTCCGCTTTCATCTCGTGGACCCTTTTACTCTGCTTTTGTCCTCTCTTAGGATATTTGGGTGTTTGAGTGCTTGGGTGCTTAGGTTTCTCTCCACTCTTGCAGCATTTCTCCCAATGATTCAATTTCTTGCACTTTCGACAACTAGTGCCGTATGCTGGGCACTTCCTTGGTGCATGGTTAAAGCCACAATATGAGCACTTTTTTGCTGAAAGTGCTGTTTGGTAGCATCTACATTGACTTGGCCATGTAATGACCTCATGTCAGATTCCGTGGCTTCATGTGTGCAGGCGATATCTAGTGCTTTATTCAACGTCAGTTTGTCATCCTTTGACAGAAGCGACTCTTGAACCTTCTGGTTTGACGCCCCTATTATCATCTGTTCAATAAGGCGAGTTTCAACCTCAGCTTGATCAACAAACTTGCACTTTAGTGCTTGAATCCGACATCTTGCTATGTAGTCATCCACCGCCTCCGTTGGCTCCTGTTTGTATTTCTGCAATTGGAATCTAGCAAGTCGAAAGTTTGTTTTCGATTCAAAATGGCTCGAGAAAGCCTGGTACAGTCCATCGGGCGCTGCAAATTTTTTGCCCCATGACTTATGTATGCGGATCCCCTCCTGGCCTGACCAGAGCTGGATGTATGTGCATTTCTCCTTGTCTGATTTCTTGTTCAGTGGTCCGGAGAATATTAACTCGCAATAATGCTTGAAATTATTAAACTCTGTTGGCAAATCCTTCGATGACCAATAAAATGTGGGGGGTTTATACCTGTCATTTCCCCCATGTCTGCTTGTGTTTGTGTAAATAACTATAGAAAGGAAAATATTCTACGTTAATCACAATACATTGAATATAATGTATTACTTGTAGTAATATTCATCAGTTATTCATACATCAACTCAAAATACACGCATCAAACTTTAGACATCTACAATGAAATTCGCATGCACATCATACAAATTGTCTACATGTCATTGAAATGCAATCATGTACATCAATCAATGTCCAGCTTTATCATAAAAACAGAGTCTCATACAAGCTGGTTATTTGTCTACTATTTATCCATGCATATTATTATTGCTGAGTATCAGTATTCTCAATCTCTTTAGCGTCCAAAGTTTATGTGGATCCTCCTTTATCTAATTTGCAAATCCGATATCAGTTCATAAATTAGTTCAGCAAATTTGCAAACAAAAATGATATTCCAAGAAAGCGTTCATTCATTATTAATTTATCATAGCTGTCCAACTCAGGCGTCTTGTAGTTGTAGACTCTACTTCCCGTCACGGGTCGTTTGTCGCTGTTCCGAGCTCCGTAGTTCAACGCTGTTCCAATCCAGGCACCAACAACCCGTCCCAGGGGCGAGCAGTCTCCCGAGCTGATCTGAAAGTCACACACTGACACAGTCACAGCGTTAATCGTCCACTCAGTCGACAGTCCAAACTGTAACACTTTCACGAATCGAATTCACTGTTCAATGTATAATTCTTTCAATAACGGAATTATAATTGATCAAGGATTGCAGTTTAATATCATGGCTTTACTTATCTCATAACAGTCGTAACTTTCTCCTCCAATTTCGGTTCCAAAGTCGTTGTTTCAGGATTGGGCATGTACGAAAAAAAGTTTCCGATATATCCACGAAGTAAACACAGTTCCGGCTTTCCTTTCAGACGATGTCGACACGAAATCAGTTTCACTGCAAAAACCTTCCGCGACGATCACAAAACTTTCTATCGAAGCTTGTAGAAACTTGTCTCCGTATCGTACATAGATATGAACACACTCCAATACACGTAGCCGTATTGCACAGAGGGTCGATTCACGCAAGCGAAGTCCCAAATCTAAGCAAGGCTATTTTCACATGTCCGTAAATCCAAATTTAGATCATTTTCTAACTTCCAAGTCATCTAGTATCATCCATGTACCGCTGCCACCATGTGATATGATGGTTATTGACATTAATAGTTCATAAATGAGACACTGGAAGGTTGGATTGTAGAACTGAATTGAGAACCTCTCGTTCCATTTATTGGGTGTATCAAAAAGCCGCATCACGAAGTTGTACATTAATGATCTTGGGCAATAAACATAACAACATTATATTTCAACTCTCTTCATATTTTTTACTTTTTTCTTTTCCAGTAAAGTGATATAAATTATTTAAAAAAAACAACAACAACAAGAATAAAAAATGGAGGCTCTGGTATCTCACTTTGCGGAGACGTCTCCGCGATAGAATAGAAAATTTTGTTTTCGCGACGGACAGAATGTATTAAAAACGTCTCCAATATCGCGGAGACGTCTCGGAGACGTCTCCGCCACAATTTATGAAAAAAATCCGTCTCCGAGATTTAGGAGACGTCTCCGAGACATCTCGGATACGTCTCTAATATTATTTATCCATCGCGGAGACGAAATTTCTATTCTGTTGTAGAGACGTCTCCGCGAAGTGAGATACTACCCTAATTTTCATGTCTGAGGTTATAGATGTTGTTACCTTTTGTTTTTGTAAAGCATTATAATTGAAAATACATTCAAAGTTCTGAACTTATGATGCTTGAGCTAAGGGTGCTACATGTATCTCACTCCGCGGAGACGTCTCCGCGACAGAATAGAAATATTGTCTCTGCGACGGATAAATAGTATTAGAGACGTCTCCGAGACGTCTCCTGAATTTCGGAGACGGATTTTTAAAAAAATAAATTGTCGCGGAGACGTCTTGGAGACGTTTCGGAGACGTCTCTAATACTAGCTCCATGGTTCAGAGGTTTCTGATTATGTTGTAATTATGTTTACAGGAAGCAACAAATTCCGGAACAATTGTAATGTTTTTTATGTAATTTCCAGGGGCTGCGGAGCCTGGGAGGGCTTCGTCAGCGAACGTGTACAAAAACGGAAAAAATGACCATACATTTGTGATTTTTAGTCTGATCAGCCCCCCCCCCTCCCCCACTCCCCTCCCACTGATTATTTATTTAATAGCTTGGTGTTGATTCAGCGGAAATCTGCTTTACCGAGTTCCTACGGGAGTTACTTTAACAGAAACAGGGGCAATTGTAACAGCTTGTTACAATTGCCCCTGGCAGAGGTGACCATATTTTGAGAGCTTTTTTTCTATCTTAGCTTTGGTATTCGTCGTTGAAACTTTAGCAAAATATGGCCTAAGAACATAATTTCTAAATATACAAAAATGACAGCCGTAGCTCATCCACATATTTGTCCAGAAGAAAAACAATGGGTAATGTGAGATATTACTTTTATGCTCAAAAAACGGTTTTTCCGCTGTAGAAAGTTCCACGAACCGTTAAATCTGTTAACACTCATACAGCCTGTGGAGCGATTAAATGCGCATGTTCTCTACAAATTTTAAGTTTATAGCGTGTTTCTGCTAGGAATGGGAGCCTCTGTTACAATTGCCCCGTGTTACATTTGTCCCCGGTCTCCCCTACCATGCAGTCTGTACAAGGAATATTTTTCATCTCAATTTGCTCCTTGGATTAACCCTGAATTGAATGGTGGACTATGAAGGTGCCCCACTTGATGTTATATGCAATATTAAAGCATGTGGATACCAACTCACAATATTTTCATTGAAAGTCAGCAGCTTTTTTCAATCAAATTTGAGACATACATGTACATGTAGGCTACAGGAATAGCATTGGAATGCCACATGACTTTTTATGAGACACTGTCCGGCTAAAATGGCTTGTGTTTTGAGAAATGTGTACAAAATCAATGGAAATTGACTTGAATTATAAAGTTCATAGGTAACCATTTTCCAGTCTAATTCTTCTTTAATGAATATGTATTTAATTTGGGGTACTTATGGTTTTTTTTAAATGTTCTCTAATGAAGAAAAAAAAATGTTTTTTTAAACAATGATATATATTTGCCTAAATACAATCTGTTGATTTTTCTTGTCATGAATATTTACAAAGAAGAGGATTTCGTTGAACAATTATAAACTTCCATGTGAGAGTAAATGTTATATATCACACCACTAACATGATCCATAGTCCATCTAGGTATACTAATGTTATTGATCATACTGTATTTACCATTTTTACAATATATAGCTATATGTACACAGATGATAACTCATTGCCAATGTCAGGAATACGAACGATATTTCACAATTCATAGTCACAAGTAGATATTTGTCACTATAAAGGTTAGGACTACATACATTAGTTTAACTTCACAAACTTTTCTATACGGCCATGCATTTTGAGGTGGGCCCTTTTCCGTTACATGATATGGTTTCAAAGAAATCGTACCGTTTTCAATAATAGAGTATTATTCTTATATTTGACACCCTATACCCTTAAAAGTACATATTCTGAAAGAGAATTGTCTGAAAAATTCAGAAAATCATTCTGAAAAGGGATAGGGTTAAGTCATAAGAAGTTACAGATCAAAATATGTGAAAAAGGGTGAGAAAAATGTACTTCCAGAAAAATCTTGGCAAAAAAAAACTAAGGACCCTTCAAGAAAATAACATGCATATTTGAATTCTTCAAAGCCAGACCTTTCCAACAATGTATAACTTGTTAGGGGTTAGTTGTGATAAAATAATTTTGCGCGATCATCTTTCCAGCAAAAATTTCAGATCAGAAAATTTGGGGAAATATGTGTTATGATGTTTATTTACCCGAGAATATAACTCAGTTTTTCCTTACAACCTTTTGAAGTTACACTAATTACTTGTAAACACTTAAAAATTGTTGATACAAATGATGCGATCTAGCTTATAGCGAGGGATTTGACTTTTCTTGGTTCAAAGACATGTGAACAGGTATATACGTGTATCTCTGAGAGTTACATGTATGAGGTTATACCATCAATTAGCTTAATTAAGTAACTATTAATGAGTGTAAATTTGACCCACTATTAATTCTCATGAATTACAATCCAATCAAACTGTTTAATGTTATGTTCAATGATATTTATAACTCATTTGTCTAACTGAGAAATAGAAATTTATGTTCTCCTCCATCATCTGCTGTACAAAAATGGGTACTTTGAGTTAATTAATCATTAATTAGTCATAAATAAATTGACCGCATGTATTTTCTTTACCCTTTTATATTGATTCCCTTCAAACTAATACCCAATTTATCCATATAGCATCCATATTTAAAGTTTGACACCAATTTTCAATTTAAACTACCATCTTACTCATTTAGGTAAATTAATTAATTAGCTTAATTACCTTAATTACCTTAATTAGGTATCCTTAATGTAAACTTTGATCCATTTTTACTCATAAATGGATGATATTCCAATTAAACTGTTTAATGTTTAGGTAATGTGAAGGTAAAAGCTTAATTTGTTAAAGAATAGAAATTTATGCTCCTCCTCCTCATGCATGCTCCTCCTCCTCATGCATGCTGCTCCTCCTCCACCATGCAAAAATGGCTACTCAGAGTTAATTAAACGCTAATTACTCAAAAACTAATTAACCATTTGCATTTCTTTTACTTTTAAGTACTTGCCAGATTAATTCCCTTCAACTTAATACCAAGCATACCCACATAGCACATGTATTTAGCATTTTATATCATTATTTAGTTCTGTACTTGTCGCACACATGTAACAACACCACCTATATGGGGGCCCACTATAAAACACATGGCCATACTTAAATGACATAATTTCAGTAAACATTTCGTTGTTTGATATTGTCAGTTTGAGTAATTCTTCTTTGACAAACTTTTGTGTACCGATATCCTTTATGATGTTATTTTGTGAATGTCAATATAAAGAAACACCTCAAAATAAACAAATAGCATTATGTCTCATTTCTCAGATGGATGGCAGTGATCCACCCTCTATACATTTAAGTACCTCATTGACTGAGCTGAATGTGGATCATGACTCCTTCATGTCATTGCATAGGATTGGTCTTCTGAAGAGGTTTCCTGGTATACAGAAGATGACTCTTGCATTCAAGAATGGACAGACTCCATTTCCACAAGAGCCGACTCACCGTGTGACTATAATGCCTGATGTGACTGACCTTTCTCTGCATGGTTATAAGGGTGGTTATTTGATTGTGTTATCACTGGATCCTTTCCCAAATCTCATCAAACTCAGTCTTAACAACATCAATATTGGTAACAATGATTGCACCACTATCCTGGATTCCTTAACGAACAATAAGACACTCAAGACCATTAGGTAAGGTTTGATGCACAATACATGCATGTGAATTTTAAGACTTAGATCACATTGTGGTGATTCAGAGCAAAGTAGGGATAGTGATCTTTATGTACAGGTAGTTATTAATAGAAGTAGATTTATTTTGCTCACAACTTTCCATCTCTAATGCATACATAAATACAATTTTATTGTATGCATACATACAGCTTGTGCACAAATGTATGCATTAAAGTGATAAACCAATATGATGGCCTATCAACATGAGAAATACACGAAATATTTTTTTTTTTTCAAAGTCATTACATAATATTTAACAAGCCTTCAATAAAAATGTGAACATATTAATTAAAATGCATGTACCTAAGTTTTAACCGAACAATTTAAAGTACATGTATTGCAATCCAGGATTGAAACATAGAATGAGTATGTTTATAATCATTATGGAAATGCTTGTCACATGCAAGTTAATTTGTTTCATCATGGAAAATATCAAATTAGATTATGTGTAAGTTTTTTTCTACATTACTTTTGCTTCTATCATTAACAGAACTTGACAGGTGACAGGGTTGATAAATCATTTTATTCTGTAATTTTTGTTTGATAAATATTTTTTCTTCTTTACTTGATTTCTATCCAGCATTAAGGACTGTAACACTGATGCACGTTTAGATCCACTTGTTCATGAGATCAATGCTGAAGGGAAGATGATGGTGACTGTAGAGCATGGAGAAGACAAAGTAAGATTAGCACTAATACTCCTTTGTTTATAGGCCACACTTTATATCACATATTCATTGTGTCTATTGGCTCATTTTAAATCTTCAAAAGGAGCATTGGCATTATGTAATTCATATGTAGTCTTGTTATTTAGATGGATGAGTGAAAACAAAACTACAGAAGCTATTAATAATCTTCTTTTGGGTGAATGCTTCTTGTACATTATTTTAGAAAAAACAAACTAGATGTATTTTATCTATTATATCTAAAAATGTATCTATTTTATTTTTTGATATTGATACATGAATGTGCGTATGATTCAACCTTTGACTATTGTAATGCACTGTATAATTCTATAATATTTTCTAAATCTATTCATTCTAAATAACAAGTCTGCTTCATGTTCACACATTTTTTTTAAAAGTGAAAACTCCTATATCTAATCAGACTTGACCCATGATAAGAGTTATGATCTCTGAAGTGACTTTAAGAAAAAAAAGAGGAAAAAAAAGGTATTTGTTCCCTACTGTGTAGGCATTAACATTTCATACTTACAGTAGTAAAACCATCAATACAATGTACATGTAGTTTAGGGGTTTATTATATGACATTGTATTCCTCTCGTCTTACTATTTCAGATTTCCATGTTGGTCAGTTAATAAAACTCAGATGTTATTGAAATCAATAAACCGATGTGTTGGCTCAGTGGATAGAGCATCCGCCTCATAATCGGGAGGTCATGGGTTCGAGCCCCGGCTGCGTCATACCAAAAGATGTTAAAAAATGGTAGTTGCTGCTTCCCTGTTTGGCGTTCAACAAGAGGGGGATAGAGCAATGTCCTTTTGGCGCTGCTCAGCGGCTGCCAGGCCCACAAGAAAAGGGGCAAAATAAATATCCTTTCCGGACAATAAAATTTGGAGCATTTTCATTTCATTTTCATTTTCATTTATGGTTTGGGTTTAAATCATTTATAAAAAAGTGTAATAATAAATACATTCCACATTGCAGAATTTGCACCAAGTGTTTATAATGTATTCATTATGTTAATTGTTTCTTATTATATTGCCAGTTGCCGTATTTGGAAGATTTTTTCAATAAGCTGTAAGCAGAACAGCTCTACATGGAAACAAGAAGACTTCTACCATTTAGGAAGTGGTATTCCAGGAAGGTAAAGAAATAAGATCAAGCAGAAAGAATTTGAAAACATGTTTTAACAAGTCAAATGCTGTGATAGGAATGAGATAAACAACGTGTAGACTAATTGTCATTTGATAAATTCAATTTTCTTTCTCAATTTTCAAATTCACTCATGAAAATTATAATTGCATATCATAGTCAAATTTAAGTTAATAGGCCGTAGTATAGGATCTACACATCTGATTTATTTACATTAAGGCAAGTCTTATCACATTGGGAATTAGATATTACACCAAATCATATAATTTGGTCCGATAATAATTTCCCAATCTGTATATACTTTTTATAGCCAACGTGGAATAAACATGAACAATTTACTGAAAATGAATATTTTGATTTAGTTTCAGTTTATTTAGAAAACTAATATAATCTGAACATAGCCAATGATAGTGCAAGCAGTGGCCAAAATGCACAGCTTATCTCTGACTTGATTTCATTCATGGTTGTGTGATCTTCTATTTCTGAAAAGCAGTTTTTTTTTGTTGTTGTTTTTTTTGTTTGTTTTGTTTGTTTTTTTGCCCATTTACATTGATTTAATTCAAATAGCCTTGGAAATTGAAAAAGGACAAATACATTTAGCAATATCTGTCTGGCGAGATAACTTGTTTTCCCTGTAAATACGGTATTCCCTTTCAGAGATTCACAGTGTCTCTCCATGTTTGGAACCTATTAACATGAATATAAATAACCTGCAGCTGTAATTGTAAGCTCAAAAAACAATCTTATCTGTGAGATATTAATCATCAAGAATATTGGCCACAAAACCAAATAAGTTATCAGGTACCCAAAAATCCTTCGATAAAAACTCAGCATATTTTGTACACCTTTTATTCATCATGATACTGTGCAATATTTGTATCTTCTCTGTTAAGAGTGCAATAGTTCTTGATTATGTTTATTCAATTTGAAATGCTATCCAGTCCACTCCATTACAGTGTGTTTCAAATTTAAAGGCAATCCATTTTTGGAGGGGCCATATTCCCATCTCATCCTTTTTTTATATTTATTTCTATTATATTATTAAAGACAAACTCTTCACCTTTGCAATGATACCTTTCTTGAATCATAAATCTAACGCATAATTGAATAAATTGCAAATGAGATTGATAGGTACATGTACAGAGTCCATTTTTTTCCAAGTTTTAAGAAAATGAAAGAAGACTGAGTGAACGCTGTCTCTGCTGTCCCAGATCATTGAACAGGATTGCGTGCATTGATGTGTGACTCCTTTGAAAACATCCACTTAGTCTTTCATCCTTTGAGAAAAACATGGAAAAATGTGAACTAGAGTAAGATTTTGAATTTCTTGAACTAATGATTTTTTCGAACAAAATTGAATGTTAAAAAAAACTTGTTTGCCGTTTGTGCTGCTTTGAGAGGTATCATTTAAATTGAATGAACATTAACAATTTTGATTTCATAGATTTTAAAATTGACCAGGAAAACTTAAACTATCCACTACCCACTATTTCTTGTATGAACACATAATAAAACCAATTTTTTTTTAAATAAGGAAGTGAATATTGTAATTATTTTCATTTTTTTTACACATACACAAAAAAAACAACATCTTGACAACATTTTTTTGTTTATGCTTATGACTTTTGGAAACATTTCAGTGGTAACATCCATTTCCCCTGTAATTTATACAATATTCTCTTTTGGAAATTCACAATTTCACTTCATTTGTTGAGATGCATCAACATGAAATCTTAAATCTTAAATGCACCACCAAGAATATTAGCCATAAGCCTAACACCAAACAAGTTTACTCAATAAACCCTCAAATCAAATATAATAATATTTACAATCCACTCCCATGATGTGCATTAGATGAAGCCTATTATCTTGCCAGAACCAAATCTTATCACATTTAGCACACATCTATAAAGGTTTGCATATATTAAGAATTGAGATCCGGGGAATGCCTCTGAAATGGAAAAAAGGTGTATCTTTGTTGTTATAACAGGAGTGGTCTGGAATAATTGTATGCACTAAGAGTATTTTAGCCTCAATTGCAGCAAGATTATATTAACATAAGTATTGATACATTATAAGAGTTTGCTGTAAAATAATTATTACTCTGTGACATGTTTTTATAATCATAGATAAATATACTTTGTATATATAAGTATTTTAATAGATAATTATTTCATTTTTTGTGTTATTCAGTTCTTGAACTTTTTATCATATTCTATTGTATTGTATCTTTTACGATAACATGTTTCAATTATGTGTTGAGATCAGTTGAGGTAAACGCATCTACTACTGGTTTGTGTTGAGGGCTGTTTAATCTAAGCCCTTAACCCACTTTTAGATCCCTGATAATAACAACCGTTATATCTATAAAGTCAGACTATTTTTGCATACATGTCCTTGGAAATTGACAATGTTGAAAATTGAAATATCTCAAATTATATTGTTATTAGCCTGTAGGCCTAATGATTTTGTATGTGTGGTATGGTTTTATATAGATGTTGTTAGAAAGAGATTGATTCATAAAGTTTTTAAGAAGATATATATTGTATATATTATCAAGAATGAAAAGACTTTATCAACTTTAGGAGCAACAATGTAACTTATATGTTTATAAATAGAGATATTATTCACTAATGATTGGGCTCAATGCTATCAAAAGACAATCATGATATTAAACAATAAATTTCATCAGTTTCAATCATTGCAAATCATTGTAAAGTGGTGTATTTAAAAACATTCAGTATGCATGTATGACATTGGTATTATCATCAATGCAGACCATATACAAGGTAATACTGTAGAGTAGCATTTAAAACACACTGTAAATCCAGATATAAGCTGCTTCTCTCAGGACTGAAAAGTGACAGGTTTCATCATTCAGAATATACAAAAATGATTCAGAATACTCTAGCCATTAATGAATCAAAAACAACATAAAAAGGCTTGCTTAATGATAAAATATCAATATTTTAATACTTTTTACAAGTAAAGGTAGGGTATGTTGTTTGTCTCTGCAGTGTCATACTGAAAGTTTTGATTTGCTCTATAGTCTACCTTGCTCCTTGTTAATTTGTGTATTTCTTGATTCTAATGATATTATAAACATTAGGTGCATTATTCTGTATATTATGCACATTATGAGGTGTGTCATGCAGAAAATATGTACAGATATGTAAAGAGAAAGATTAAGATGTAAACAATTTACGATGTTTATAATATTAGATTATTTTCGAATTGTGTTATGACTTTATGAAGTGAAGCGTACACGATGGATATTTTAAAAGCTTTTAATGTTTTTGGATTGTGAATGATCAAAAAATATTGTTTTGTGAATTGAAAACAAATTAGTCTGTGAAATGCACTTCCAAAATCATACTATGATTACATTCACATTTGTACATTTTTGGGGGGTAAATTTTCAGATGGAGCCATGTATTGCTGCATTTATGGCTCTGAAATTTTAATATTTCAAAGTTAATCATAGAAGTATTAGTAATGCGTGTAGGTGAAATGTATAGGGTAGCCTATTGTGTACAAGTATTAAATTTAGTTTTCAAAATTCGCCAAATATCTATTTTCACATTTCACTTGTTTTGAATCTGAACGAACATAATGAGATAATGGAATTTGAATAATATTTGATGCTATGCTACGTTACTGTAAAGTTTTCTTGTTGTAAGTGTACATAATTATATACTGTGAATGAGCAAAATTAGTGGTTTTTGTTGGAACAATTTAATTTGTGCCACTTTTTCTGCACTATTCATGAATTTATATATTAATTAGTTTTGTTATTTCTGTGTGTATATAGTCTGAGATAAGTGAAATAATTATGGTTTAACAAGGATATGACTATAAGTGCCCTTTTTTATGATTCAGTACTATTAATTCAATTGTGTCAAACATTTATACTAAAAAATGAAATGGATGGTCTTAGTTTAATCTTTTATCACGCTTGTTTCATTTCCAAATGTTTTATTAGAAGTAACATGTTGATATTTTGTTTTTGAAATGGGAGTATATTTTATCTCTTAATAAGCAGTGTGTAAAGGTTATCAGAAATATGTGACTGCATGTGTACTTCATGAATGTCAAAAACCATGTTTCTTTGTTACAGTTTAGTGTGTAAAGGTTATCAGAAATATGTGACTGCATGTGTACTTCATGAATGTCAAAAACCATGTTTCTTTGTTACAGTTTAGTGTGTAAAGGTTATCAGAAATATGTGACTGCATGTGTACTTCATGAATGTCAAAAACCATGTTTCTTTGTTACAGTTTAGTGTGTAAAGGTTATCAGAAATATGTGACTGCATGTGTACTTCATGAATGTCAAAAACCATGTTTCTTTGTTACAGTTTAGTGTGTAAAGGTTATCAGAAATATGTGACTGCATGTGTACTTCATGAATGTCAAAAACCATGTTTCTTTGTTACAGTTTAGTGTGTAAAGGTTATCAGAAATATGTGACTGCATGTGTACTTCATGAATGTCAAAAACCATGTTTCTTTGTTACAGTTTAGTGTGTAAAGGTTATCATAAATATGTGACTGCATGTGTACTTCATGAATGTCAAAAACCATGTTTCTTTGTTACAGTTTAGTGTGTCCTACAATGTATATGGTTAATACAAATGTGTTTTGATGATGATAGAAGGCTTTGTTGAAAATATACAAAGTATGTGTGAACTATTATGCATTATATGTTATTAAAATAAAATGTTAAAATACCTAATAAACGTATTATCTTTGCTCTTCTTAGTAAATCCAACTGTTATCTAGATATGTTGACATCCATCCTGTATACAGTGCATTTCAAAAAAACTATACTCAACTTTGAGAGCCCAAGTCATAAATTAAAATGTGTCCTTAATTTGTATTTCATGTTAAAGAGTATAACTCATAAAAAATCTAATCTTGAGGCAAAAGCAACTCTTGCATTTTAATAGTTTAAGAACTTGATTGAAGGTTAACAGGAGTGTTTGAAAAGTCATTGGTTGGCTATTATTACCAAAATTGATACAAGGGTTTTTGAAAACCATCTTCCTCAGTTATCCATTGTAGCTAGCACATGCATGGATTTAGTTCCATCGATCAGCCTATGCATTACTCTACAACATGACTGAGAAATTATTGACACAAATCATAATCAATTTTAAGTATTAGGCACAACTGGGTTTATGTTATTTTGGGACGGAAAAGAAAACTTGATAAAATGTAACAGCTTCGGAGATAAATGGTCCACATTATGATGATGCCTCGCTTAATAAATTCTCTGGGGGGGGTGGGGGGTATGCCTATGCAAATGTTCCCTAACATGATACCAGACTCGGATCCATGAAGGAAAAAAATAGTAATGGATGTAATTTGAATACTGAGGACATATTGGACAGCGGGTCAGAAAATACCTTGAGAGCAATTTGGGCAGGGCTGGTGTGACGTGAAGAAAAATGTGTAACAAAATCTGAAATTCCAATTTTGCCCCCCCCCCCCCCCCTTCCGATGAATTCCTGGATCCGTGTCTGGATACCTCAGTCTGGAGTTGTCGTTTCATCATCATCATTATTTATTTTGGAGGGTGCGGTACCCATCCATCTCTTGGCTACAAGTCTCGACATTGTTAAATTTAAACATTTAAATCTACATCTTTTTTTGTAACAGTGACGTGTCGGGCTGCTTCATAACGGTTTATATCCACTTTTTCTCACAGCACTTTGTCCAATTCTCTTTTTGTCTAATCAAACATGAGCTAAACCAATTTGGTCCACTAACAGTTTGGTCCAAGTTTTTCTTGGTCTAATACATAATGGGTCTAATGATCATTTGGTTTAATTGCCAATTCGTGTAATAGCCAAATTGTCCAAATGCATTTAGGTCTAATTCCCAAATGAGCATTAGAACATTAGAAATCGACAATAGACAACATGGGAATGAGACAAATTGGTAAAAAAAAAAAAAGGAAGTGGCAATTAGACCAAAGAGTAATTGGACGAACTGGTTGTAGACGAAATAGAATTAGACCATGTGGGATGAGACGAAACGGGCATTAGTCAAAGTGGGTTTGGACCAATTGCCAATTGACCTCTAACATGCAAGAATTTGAAGATGCCAAAAGGAGACTATGCTTAGAACCATAAAGTCGTTAGCTCTGTGCTAGAGTACT
>CALNVZ010000080.1:705256-716043 GCA_940671915.1 Paracentrotus lividus
TGAAGTACACATGCAGTCACATATTTATGATAACCTTTACACACTGCTTATTAAGAGATAAAATATACTCCCATTTGAAAACAAAATATCAACATGTTACTTCTAATGAAACATTTGGTATGAAACGAGCGTGATAAAACGATTAAACTAAGACCATCCATTTCATTTTCTAGTATAAATGTTTTAAGGCAATTTAATTAATAGTACTGAATCATAAAAAAGGGCACTTAGAGTCATATCATTGTTAAACCATAATTATTTCACTAATATCAGACTATATACACACAGAAATAACAAAAATAATACATAAATTCATGAATAGTGCAGAAAAAGTGGCACAAATTAAAGTGTTCCAACAAAAACCACTAAATGATATGTTGCTCATTCATAGTATATAATTATGTACACTTACAAAAAGAAAACTTTACAGTAACATTGCATAGCTTCAAATATTATTCAAATATTATTATCTCTTTATGTTCTTTCAGATTCAAAACAAGTGAAATGTGAAAATAGAGATTTGGCGAATTTTGAAAACTAAATTTAATATTTGTGCACAATAGGCTACCCTATACATTTTGCTCACAAGCATTACTAATACTCATATGATTAACTCTGAAATACTAAAATTTCAGAGCCATGGTTAAATGCAGCAATACATGGCTCCATCTGAAAATTTTACCCCCCAAAAAATGTACAAATGTGAATGTAATCATAGTATGATTTAGGAAGTGCATTTCACAGACTAATTTGTTTTCAATTCACAAAACAATATTTTTTTATCACTCACAATCCAAAAACATTAAAAGCTTGTAAAATATCTATCCATGTACGCTTCACTTCATAAAGTCGTAACACAATTTGGAAATAATCTAATATTAGATTTACGATTTTATGATATTTATCATAAAATCGTAAATTGTTTACATCTTAATCTTTCTCTGTTCATATCTGTACATATTTCCTGCATAACAGACCCTCAAAATGTGCATAATATACGGAATAATCCACCTAATGTTTATAATATCATTAGAATCAAGAAATATACAAATTAACAAAGAGCAAGGTAGACCATAGAGCACATCAAAACTTTCAGGGACAAACAACATACCCTACCTTTACTTGTAAAAAGTATTAAAACATTGATATTTTATCATTAAGCAAGCTTTTTTATGTTGTTTTTGATTCATTAATGGCTAGAGTATGCTGAACCATTTTTGAATATTCTGAATGAGGAAACCTGTCACTTTTCAGTCATGAGAAAAGCAGCTAATATCTGCATTTACAGTGTGTTGTAAATGCTATTCTACAGCATTACCTTGTATGGTCTGCAATATTATACATGCATACTGAATATTTCTAAATACAAAACTTTACAATGATTGAAACTGATGAAATTTATTGATTAAAATCATGATAATACTTTGATGGTATTAAGCCCAACCATTAGTGAATAATCTCTATTTATAAACATAGTTACATTGCTGCTCCTAAAGTTGATAAAGTCTTTTCATTCTTGATAAATACAATATAATATGTTCTTAAAAACTTTATGAATCAATCTCTTTCTAACAACATCTATATAAAACCATACCACACATACAAAATCATTAAGCCTACAGGCTAATAACAATATAATTTGAGATATTTCAATTTTCAACATTGTCAATTTCCTATGACATGTATGCAAATATCGTCTGACTTCATAGATATAACAGTTGTTATTATCAGGGATCTAAAAGTGGGTTAAGGGCTTAGATTAAACAATACAAAAGAATATGATAAAAAGTTCAAGAACTGAATAACACACAAAAAAATGAAATAATTATCTATTAAAATATATATACAAAGTATATTTATCTATGATTATAAAAACATGTCACAGAGTAATAATTATTTTACAGCAAACTCTTAGAATGTATCAATACTTATGTTAATATAATCTTGCAGCAATTGAGGCAAAAATACTCTTAGTGCCTACAATTAGTCCAGACCACTCCTGTTATAACAACCAAGATACATCTTTTTTCCATTTCAGAGGCATTCCCCGGATCTCAATTCTTAATATATGCAAACCTTTATAGATGTGTGTTAAATATGAAAAGATTTGGTTCTGACAAGATAATACGCTTCATCTCATGCACATTGCGGGAGTGGACTGTAAATATTATTATATATGTTTTTGTTTTTGTTTTTGTTTGTTGTTTGTTTGTTGTTGTTGTTGTTGTTTTTTTTTTTGGGGGGGGAAGGGTTTATTGAGTAAACTTGTTTGGTGTTGGGCTTATGGCTAATATTCTTGGTGGTGCATATCTGACATTTAAGATTTCATGTTGATGCATCTCAACAAATGAAGTGAAACTGTGAATTTCCAAAAGAGAATATGTATAAATTACAAGGGAAACGGATGTCTAAGTGCAAAGGTTAACACTGACACGTATCCAAAAGTCATAAGCATTAAAAAAAAATGTTGTCGAAATGTGTTTTTTGTGTGCCAAAAATAACTACAATATTTATTTCCTTATTTTAAAAAAAATTGGTTTTATTATGTTTTCATACAAAGAATAATGGATAATGGATAGTTAAGGTTTTTCCGGTCAATTTAAAAATCTATGCAATCAAATTTGTTAATGTTCATTCAATTTAAATTTTAAATTTTACTATTTTACTATTTGTGTTGTGTGTAAATCAGATGTATAATTTCAGTCACTTTGGCCTACATGTATGTCGGCTTTGTTTAGTTTTGTTTCAATGTAAAAGAGCTTGTTCATTTATTACTCAAATACATTAAAACAAAGCTTATGAACATGGGATATAAAGACGTATCAGAAAAGTAGTATAAATGCTAATCAGGTTGGATACCTGGTAGACATTTTACTTACATGTATTTTGATATTCTATTATACAATTAAAAAAAAAATATTTCAAACTAAACAAAAAACCTAAACAAGGAAAGTAAACAGATGTATATTTCAGTCAAATATAAATCCTATCATAACATGTGCTATGTTCAGTCTGTTTTCATTAAATACATCACATGTAGACATCATACTCCTTGGCTATTAGAATGGTAATTATAAGAGGCTTTTGATCATTATCTCGGATATTAAGCAAATTGAACATGAGAAAACAATGTAGCCTTGGTCAAATGATCTCTGTCCTTCATGTTCTTTATTCAGGTTTACTCATGTAATTTTTCTTTTATCTTCTTGATTGATACCTGTTATTTCCTGGAATCAAGTGAAGGTATCATTCATCATGGATCAATTCGAGATGCCCTTCTTGTCATCCTGTAGTGCTGTTCTTATCCCTGCTTAAGCTCCGGAATATATCATTCAGCTCCAAATACAACGAGAAAAATAAGAAAAAGTAACAAATACAAACACTTAGTTTTGTATTCTGCATTAACGATTTGAAGTTGGAATATAGTTAAGATACAGAATACTGAGCGTCTACGTATTAATAATGATCTGTTTAATTAGGAGCTTCGATCACAACATCGTAACTTCAGCACTCCGATGGCAAGACGTAGTCTCTAATCAAGACGTTATCACTTATCATTACACTGCAATAGTAAGTATTCATTATCACACTTTTTTATAGATATTTCATGTAATTTATAAAATAAAGAAGTTTGATTTCAAAAACAGACTGAAATCTCAACTGAATAGGTATGATCTGCAATGTAAGATGAGGAATACGATGTCTATATTTTTTTTATCAATTAACAACTGAGTAACTATAAATTGAATCAAATTATAAGCAAGTAACATCACCTGGACAGTGGAAGATGTCTTTAATTTTTGTTAATTTACTGCAGAAACCAACATGTATCTCCTATCATGGGTCAAGTCTGATTAGATACACTGAAGCTTTCACGTAAAAACATGTGTGTACATAATGTAGCACACCTCTAAATCAGGATGAAAATATCTAAAATATACAGTTTGCAATAGTCTAGGTAAATACATGCATATTACTAATATTAATGTTTAGATAATTAAATATATCTAGTTATTTTTCTAAAGAATGTCCAAAAAGCATTATCAAACAAAGATTATAATGCTTCTGTAGTTTGTTTCACTCATCCATCATCCATCATCCAAAACAAACTACAAAAACACATACATTACTGTTAAGCATGCGGATGCCTTTTGAAATTTAAAAATTGAGCCGAAAGCACACAAAGAATACATGATATAAAAGTGGATATAACAAAGGAGTATAGTGCTAATCTTACATCATTTCCTCCATGCTCTACAGTCACCATCATCTCCTTCAGCATGATTTACAACCAGGATCTAAACTGCATCAGTGTCACAGTTCTAATGCTTGAAAAAATCAAGTAAAGAAGAAGCAAAATGTATCAAACAAAAATTACAGAATAATAATTCATCAACCCTGTCACCGTTGGTCTGTTATGATGTAGAAAGGTTGTTCACATAATAAAATATGATATTCCATGCAAACAGATAATTTGCATTGAAAGACTTCCATAATAATATCAACATAAACATTCTGTATTTCATTTGGGTGAAATTACTTAAATGTTCGTCAAAACGTAGACATGCTTTATTAAAGTGGCAATTATTTCCAGTTTTTTTTACACATCATGTATTGACTTTGAAGAAAAAAAAACAACACATTTTTATAATTTGTCATGTGATAGGCCATCATCAGGTTTATCACTTTAATGCATACATTTGTGCACCAGCCTGTATGTATACATACCAAAAGATTGTATGCATGTATGCAAAAGGAGCGAAAATTATGAGTAAAATAATCTTTACTGTCAATAACAACCTTTACATAAAATCACTATCCCTACTTGCTCTGAATCACCACAATGTGATCTCAGTTTAAATTACAGCATGATTATAAGTATAAAACCTTACGTAATGGTCTTGAGTGTCTTATTGTTCCTCAAGGAATCCAGGATAGTGGTGCACTTAGCATTCCCAATGCAGATGTTCATCAGGCTGAGTTTGATGAGATTTGGGAAAGGTTCTAATGATAACATGGCAATTCTAGCAGCAAAAAATATTTGCCTCCAATAACCATGCACAGAAAGGTCAGTCACACTAGACATAGTCACATGGTGAAGCAGCTCTTGTGGAAATGGAGTCTGTTCATCATGGAATACAAGAGTCATCTTCTGTATACCAGAAAACCTCTTCAGAAGACCAATCCTATGCAATGACATGAAGGAGTCATGATCCACATTCAGCTCAGTCAATGAGGTACTTAAATGTATAGAGGGTGGATCACTGCCATCCATCTGAGAAATGAGACATAATTCTATTTCTTCATATTGTCATTCACAAAATAATATAGATATATTGACTGCTTTGAGGGACATGGTCGTTTCTAGACTGCTCAAGGGAATCTCCGCATCTGCTATAACCCAAGACCGCAGGTCGCGGGTTATGGCAGATTCGGAGATTCCCGAGAGCAGTCTAGAAACGACCGTGTCCCGAAAATAAAAGCAGTCAACATATGAATATATGAATATAAAAAAGGCCTAAGTCCATAGGAGGCCATTTCGAGATAATCGAAAAAAACTGAAATTTTTTTTAATTTGGGCAATTAAAGTATATTTGGCCAAAAGACATCAGAGAACATCATAAAACAAATTGAAGTGTAATTTTTTATGAACATAAATTTTCAAGTTACTTGTCGGCGGGGCCTTTTGTCTGGTGGACTTGGGTTGTTTTTAGAATCATATGGACTTAGGTCGTTCTTACATTCATATACATGAGACTCTGTAGTACTGAAGTATAAATGATACACAAGAGATTTTTTATATATCAGACAAAAAGGCCCCTTATCTTTTATCTACCAGAAGTCTTAAGCACACAAACAACAGTTCGAGGGGGGGGGGGGGGTTGGTCCCTCCCTTTATTTTTTTATTAAATGAAAAACAGAACAAACAAGGTTGGGGTGTAATGGAGTGAAAACTTTCCTTAGCAAGGACCTTTCAGTTGCACAGAGATCTTGGGGTAAAATGCTTTTGTAAATGGGCAGAATTTTTTATTTTATTGATTATCAGTGAATTTTGAGGTAAATTCTAAAAAAAAACAAAGAACTTTAATTGTGTTGTGAGCGAATTTTGTAAGAAAACATCAATCTTGAATCCACCCTGCATGCCCCACATCCACACACTCACATCAGCATAGGAATTACTTTTTTTTTTTGAGGAGCTTATTTTTTTATATATATATATTGACACACACCCACCCAAACACCCCTCACGCACCTTCTGACACACACACACACACACACACACACACACACACACACACACAGCCTTTTCATTTTATTCTGCTTCCATTCATGTTCCTTTCTCCTTTTCTTGCCACTGATCTCCTCCTCTACCTCTAACTCATGAGCAGCCATATTGAGGTACTCAAGGTTAAACAAGAAGTAATGAGAGAGGGCACTAGATATGAATGTGAGAAAAGCCTAAGTCCTGGACTTAGGCTTTTCTTACATTCATACCAGATTTTCATCCTTTATTTAAGGCATTTCTGAGATGATTTCAGATTCATCATTTATGCACAAGATGGGTCAATGTATAAGGAACAATTTCCCATATATAACTCAATTTCCCGAAAAATTGGACTTAGGCCTTTTTTATATTCATATACTCATATATTTTATATGCCGAATCTAAAAACAACAAACATGGTCTAATTTTGACCTAGAACTAAGACTGAGTCTACGTGAAGTCTAGGCCTACGATCTAGATAATAGATTCTAAAATAACGTTAGATCTAACGTTAGACTAGCCTAGAACATGTCATGAAAGTCAAGTCAGTTCGAGCCTCTGGCTCAGCAGGCCACAATGCATAACCTCTAAATTGCTTGTTTAGATCAACATCGGAACACACACATCAGGCTTAACGCTCAACTAGAAATCTGGGATCCGTTCTAGCGCGACGAAAGAATTTGTCTACGCTGCGCGCGCGCGTTGACGCACAAGCAGCGCAGTTGTCTAAATTATCGACCAAATCGCGCTGCAAATTATGGTATCTGAAATAAAGCAGCCTTGCACGTAAACAAACGGGGATCGTGCTAGCCATGGAAAAAGTACTATAAGAAATGCACTATTGACTGGTAAAACCGGGAAAAAGTACTTTAAAAATGTTCTATTGACCGGTAAAACCAGGAAAAATGACTATGGTGGCCATAGGTCAGATTATGACTGCACTTTCAACCAATCAAAAGACAGGATTATTAAAGATTCTCAAAATGAGGTATATAACATCATATTAGGATATCAGTACACAGAAGTATGTCACAGGATTACTCAACTTTGACAATATCAAATAATTAAACAACACATTAATGTTCTCTGTTATGTCATTAGAGTTAAGAGAAGTTTGAGGGGTTAGATTAATGCATGTAACCTTTATAGTGACAAATATCTACTTGTGACTATGAATTGTGAAATATCGTTCATATGCCTGACATTGGCAATGAGTTATCATCTGTGTACATACAGCTATACCGAGTGAGTCAGAAAAAACTTTACACCTAGAAAAATGTCAATAAAAAGAAAACCAATTTATAAACCCCAAAATATTGGGCAAATAATTACTTTTTTCTGAAAAGTTATTTCAAACAAGTTACTTCTACAGTCAAATTTGATGTAGAATCCAAAAATGACAATGATTTTTGTGTACGATGATGTCTGACGTCGCTAAAGTGCAAAAAACCAAAATAGTGTATTTTGCCCATTCATCACACACTTTATAGGTATAAACCGGTTTTATTTTGTTTCTTTATGGATTTTGATGGTCTAAAAGCTCAAATCTGACAATTTTATCATGACCTAATGTACCTAGTATGTGTTATAGGTGTTATTTAGTGATTTTGATATAAGGTGATTTTTGCTCGATATTGACTGAAACTAACTACCAAACTACACTAACAGTCAACTTTGGTAGGATTAATCATGTTGGATTAATCATGTTGGGTTCCCTGACACCCAAAAGCCATATAAAAACGCAATAAAAGTGGTTTATACTTATAAAAAGTGTGATAATTGAGCATAATACGCCTTTTTGGCGGCCATTTTGGTTTTTTGCACTTTAGCGACGTAAGACGTCATCGTATGCAAAAATAATTGTCATTTTCAGTTTCTACGTCGAATTTTACTATAGAAACAACTTGTTTGAAAAAAAAAGTTGAGATTCGCCCAACCCTATTAATATTGCATATAACATCAAGTGGGGCACCTTCATAGTCCCAAGTTAATTTCAGGGTTATAATCCAAGGAGCAAATTGAGACAAAAAATATTCCTTGTACAGACTGCATGGTACAGATGGTTTCACTTAGATGGCTTGCCCCATGCAATAATACCAAAGAGATACTGAATGTATAGGCCTATCACACAACTATTCATGTCATGTACTGTTATTTGAAATACATTTAAAAGTTATTCCAGTACCTCAGTATGATTCCTGTCATTGATTTTGATGTCAAACAGTGTGAGTGATTTTAAGTCTGGCATGAGGGCAAGTGTAGATAGATGACAACTGTCTAGATAAGCTCCCATTAAATGCATTTGCCTGATCTAGAGAAAAGGTAATCAAGAAATAATTACGGTTAAGATGTATAATGTGATATTTATTACAGTTTACCATTCCAGCAAGAATAATTTTTCAAGTACAATGTATATGTATATGTTGAAAAGTATCACTGATTTGTAAAGATTCACGATATCAAATATCTGAAAATAATCATTTTTGTTATGCCCTCAAAATGTGCAGTAGTTTGTTATAATTATGAAATTACAGTTTCTTGTAATCTGTATACTTTGAAAGAGATAATTTGGTTATTCTAAAATGTATCAAAACAAAATCAGTACATGACCACCTGTCTGCGCAAATCAGACGAGCTACACAAATAAATGTAAAATTATTTGTTTTTCTTAAAGAAATTATCTCTGCATTTTCTGACATTTGCATACAGTATTGTCCTTAGTTTTAGCATTTTACGTATACATAAGACAGGAATTGTATGATACCTTCAGTGATAAAGCTCCTTCTTTGAAGGAGCTTCTGATGCAGACTCACTGATATCATTGTCATATATTTGAAGAGATTCAACCTGTCCAGAATAAAATATGAATGTAAAGAATAGTTTTTTATTTGGCCCATATACCCGGGGGGCAAAACCCATATTTTTAGAGTTAGCTGCATCGGCGAGATCTAAAAAGTAGTCCTATGTAATATGATTCTATGTACCCATAGCAACACCGCTAGGGTGGACTACTCGGTGGTAAAGTGACAAGAGGGTCTCTACAGGCGGGGGCGCCCAAAATAGCCGCCCTTTTTACAAAAAATAGTATTTTAAAGAAAATGACTAGAAATAATTATCTAAATTCAATGAGTTGGGTCTCATATGAAAGAGTATTAAATTTCATTTACAACCATGCTAACTTCAGTGAGAATTGAAATTAAATAAATTTAGTTTTGTACTTAAAAACGTCAGTTTTTGAATTTTTTTTCCAAAAATAATTGTTTTACACATTTTTTAATTGAATGTATCAAAATTTCAAAAAAGAGCTGAGAGTTGCTACTTTCTGAAAAATTGCCCATTGGTATGTCCTATGATCTGTAAAAAGATTTGGGTAAAATATTTTTTCTGTTAAAAGCTATTAAACGCTATACCTATGAGCGTAATATACGAAAACTCCAAAATTTCGCCCAATAATAGCGAAAACCCGTATATACACGTGTTGTACCGTACATACTGTACACGTATACTGTATTGTGACTGACTAGGCTTATCTTTCAGATTTAATGAACTTTTGGGAGCATGATAAAGTTTCCAAATGGATTTAATAAAACACTATCAAATATTTTGGTGTATATAGAAATTGAGCACATGTACGTTAATTGGGGAGGCAGGTTTTATTATTATTAATATTTTTCATACATTTTTATGAGGAATACATTGTTCTAATATCCATAGTTTTATTATGCATTTTTTTTTTTTTACCTAAACGAATATGTACATACTAAAATGATTGGATGAGTGTCAATTAAATTATCAAAGGAGTATCCGGGGGTGGGGGTCTGACAGTTTCACCCGAACCCAAAATTTAGTGGAAAAAAATTAAAACAGGAAATTTGTACTTTTACAGGTACACCCCCACCCCAGGAAAAAGAAAAAGAAAATAAAATCTGAACGGGTGACCGACAAAATTCATTTAAATATCTTTACCACCCACATGGTTCTTATTTATTTGTTTTATTTATTTATTTATTTATTCATTTATTCATTTGTTTATTCATTCATTCATTCATCCATCCATTAATTCCTTTGTCATTTATTTATCTATTTATTAATTCATTCATTCATTCATTCATTTATATATATTCATTCATTTATTCACGTCTTATTTATACAGGTTGACATCTGAAATAACGAATATTGTTCTTTCAAGGGGCAATTCTATATAGTTAAGAAGAAGTAAATCATTGCACGTATGGTCAGTGATGGTATACATATAAATATGATAAATCTATAAAGTTAATACAAATACTCTCATTTGAAAATTGATGACTCATTATCAGACCGAAGGATGATTTCCTTTTCACAACACAACAACCCCTCCCCACCCTGAGAGCAATTTTATATCCTGTTACCTAAAAAAATGTGGGCGTACGTTTTTACTCAGCTCGTGTGTCTTAAAGGACTCCTCCGGGCTGGAGTTTTGCATTATTAGAAAAATGAAGTAAAATCTAAAAAGCATAACACTGAAAATTTCATCAAAATC
>CALNVZ010000080.1:721094-741274 GCA_940671915.1 Paracentrotus lividus
ACTCTGATTGAATTTGTACGATGTACATGCATTTTACAGATATGCGTGCACAAGGTCAAAATGTATTACCAATGTATTCTTTATAAAAAATAAAATAAAACCTGCCGCCCCCACACATGGGGTCCATTTCTAAATACAAAACATCAGATGTTGCCGGGTTTTATTAAATCTCTTTAAAAACTTTTATTGTGCTCCCAAAAGTTCATTAAATCTGTAAAAGAATTGTAAGATTAGCCACGGTCATTCACAATGTTTCGTACACATACATGTACATGTATATGTTATGTACGGTATAACACGTATATATGCGGGTTTTCAACTTAAATAGACGAAATTTTGATTTGTTTGTATATTACATTCATATATTTAGCGTATTATAACTTTTTATAGAAATAAGGTTTTGCTCAAATTCTTTTTACAGATGATAGGACATACCAATGGGCAATTTTTCAGGAAGTAACAACTTTCAGCTTTCATTAGAAATGTTAATACATTAGATTTGAAAATATGTAAAAAATTCATTTTTGGAAAAAAATGCAAAAAATGATGTTTTTAACTACAAAACTGAATTTATTTAATTTCAATTCTCATTAAAGTTAGCATTGTTGTAGAGGAAATTCAATCCTCTTTCATATGAGACCCAACTCATTGAATTTAGATAATTATTTCTAGTCATTTTCTTTAAAATACTATTTTTTGTAAAAAGGGCGGCTATTTTGGGCGCCCCCGCCTGTAGAGACCCTCGTGTCACCTTACCACCGGGTAGTCCATCCTAGCGGTGTTGCTATGGGTACATAGAACAATATTAGATAGGACTACTTTTTAGATCTCGCCAAGTCAGGTCCACACCTCTTGCCCCCTGGGTAATAGTCATTATTTGTGTAATAACACCACTTGCTTAGTATTTCTGAAGGCATGATATATTATATGCATCCTGGGCAATACTTATTATACCACTCTCCCACTAAGCTGCCATATGATTTGGTCTAATAATTATTTCCCAAGCTGTAGGCCTACATGTAAAGAAGGAAATTTTAAACAAATGTACATATCAATATTTGTTTTTAATCTCACTACCTTCAGTGACGAAGCTCCTTCTCTGAGTACACTGTAGAATCCATCTGATAGTTTCCCTGATAATTTGACATCCTTGAGGTATGTCATGTCACAGATACTAGCACCTAGTGTTTGTGATGCAGACTCACTGATACCACGGTCATCTATTTGAAGAGATTCAACCTGTTTAGAAAAAAATATGAAAGTAAAGCATAGTATTTTACTAAGTCCATAACCATTTTTGTGTAATTTCACTATTTGCTTTATATAGTATTTCTAAGAGGAAAATATTTATTAGATAATTTCCTCCTAAGCTCTCATATGGTTTAGTCCAATACTTATTTCCAAAGCTGTACATTTAAAGAAGATAATTTTAAATAATAATTGTATATGTCACGGTTGTTGTGTCTCACTACCTTTTGCGACAAAGCTCCTTCTCTGAGTAGATTGCAGAATCCATCTGATAGTTTCCCTGATAATTGGACATGCTGAAGGCATGACATGGCACAGATACTAGTGTTGTGATGCAGACACTCTGGTATCAATGTCATCTATTCACAACTGTTCAATAATTTTGTTTTTGTACCCCACCTTTCAGAATATACATGTTTGATTTATATTAACCTCAGGGTATCACATCAAGATGCAATTATTATCCTGGTGAAAAGACATAAATTGTATGCACATGATATTATTCCCCCTCCCCCCAAAAAAAAATTAAAAAAATAAAAATAAAAATTGTCTAATAATCATTTCCCAATCTGTACATGTAAAGAAGGAAATTTCAAATAATCAATGTACATGTTGATGTTTGTTGTGTCTTATACCTGTAGTGATGAAGCTCCTTCTCTTAGTTCTTTGTAGAATCCTTCCGATAGTTTGCCTGTCAGTTGGACATCCTTGAGGCATGGCATGACACATATACTTGCACCTAGTTTTTGTGATGAAGACTCACTGATATCATTGTCATCTATTTGAAGAGATTCAATCTGTTAAGAATAAAATATGAATGTAGAGCATAGTATTTTACTAGGTCCACAATCATCAATTGTGTAATTGTACTACTTGCTTAGTATTTCTAATAGGATAATACATTACATACAGCTCAGGCAATAATGATTAGACCACTTTCCTTCAAAGCCCCAAAGTGAACTTTTTTCTAATAATTATTTCCCAATGTGTACATGTATAGTAGGAAATTTCAAATAATCAGTGCATATTGTGATGTTTGTTGTGTCTTATACCTGTAGTGATGAAGCTCCTTCTCTGAGTTCATTGTAGAATCCTTCTGATAGTCTTACATGTAGTTTGACATCCTTGAGGCATGGCATGACACAGATACTAGCACCTAGTGTTTGTAATGAAGACTCATTCATATAACCGTCATCTATTTGAAGAGATTCAACCTATAAAGAAATATATGCAAAGTATATATATATATATATATATATATATATATATGATAAATATATATACGGTGGTGGCCAAAATATTCAGAACACCAAGATATTTAAATGATTTTTAATTAATTTTCATTCAGCCTTGATACCAATTTTATAATTTTATCCTGTTATATAAATGAGTATGAAATGTCTAACCAAGAATATCAAATCTAATAAGCTTTAGGGGACTATAAGACATAACACACAAAGAGAGCCGATGCGTTCGGTAAACTCGCCCCCTCAAAGTCTTCAACCACTCACAAAGGTTTTGTTTATGTCTCACAACCACCAATTGCATAAGATTGTAAAAAAATCATGGCCCCGTTCAGGATACAACAGTGTGTCCTAAAACTGATTTATAGACAATTTTTATTAAAGCATCTAAGTCCTTCCTACATTAAATTCAACATCATAATGAATTCTGAATTAGGATAATTTCAGTGAAGAAGAATGTACAAAGATAATGGAGCATTCATAACACACATGGGCTTGAAGTATCGTGAACATTTGTTATGTGGTGGGATTTTATATTATTTTTTGAAGGCGCCGCCATAATTTTTAAGTTCAGTGCCCCCTATTTAAGTCATATGTATCCTCCAAATGACCCTTAATAAATTCAAATTCATATGTTGAATTGCGTTATGAAATTTCCTTTTAAAAAATATATACATTTACAAGAGGTGTGTCTTCGTTAAATAAAAAAAAATAGTCTTAACCTTCAATGGGCAATGGTTATATTGAGTCATCTAACCACCAAGGTGGGGCGAATCCACCTCCCCATTTGACCAAAATTTGCTGAAACTTAGAACGTATTTGAGGTATATTTAGAAAAATAAATAAGCCTGCTCGCGCTATTCATACTTGCACCTCAAATATTTTATTGAGCATATCGAGTGCATATGTATTTGGCATTTTATCTTTATTTGCATTTGGACTACACTGACTGTTAATACACAATACGTCTATGGGGAAATCAAAAAGCAGTCATTAGCGCAGAGCTTATTTTATGCTGCACATTACCAGAAGGTCGAAACTATATAAATTTGGTATCAACATATACGTAAGACCCTATGTAAGACCCTCAAATCTGGCTACTTTTACCATTTTGCATATGGTGGACAACCAAGGAGGAGACCACCCCTGGTAGCTTATCTCTCTGCCTTTGTTTTGGTAGTGTAGAGACGTGAGGGGGTGACCAACTTGAGAGTAGCTGGGTAAATTTCGTCCTGGTCTACCTTCCTGTGGTGGGGACTGTTATGCCAATTAGCATGTCTAAATGGTAACGAACAGATCAGGGTGTACCTAAAAGAGGCGATGACCCCCCTGTAGCCTTACCAATAAATTCAGGAGGTTGGGCAGTGGGCCAGCAACCTGCTCCCAAAAAAACGAACAATCGCTACAGAAACCGCAAGAGAAACTACTGAATTGAACCGGCACGATAGGGGAAGGCAGCGTTCCGACGCACAGAGATGACTCGCGGGCTGGGAAAAAGCCGAAAGGAACCCACAGGAACCACTACTAATCCGGGACCTGACCGCATGAAGGGTCGGATCCTATCGGCCAAAAAGTGTAACGCAATTGGGACTTGGAATGTTAGAACATTTAAGAGAATCGGGGAAACTAGAACAAGCTATAAGTGAAATGGACAATTACAACTTAGAGTTATACTAGGAATATCTCGAAATGAGTTGTGGAAAGAGAAAAGGAGAAATGATATCAGAGAAACCACCTTGTATTACACTCCGGTGATGGAAAGCACGAGCGTGGAGTTGGACTAATTCTTTCAGAAAGAGCAAAGAAAAGCACTCAGTTACACTGGGAACCTATATCTGACAGAATAATTACTGCAACGTCTGCAATCTACACATGCTAAATGTTACTATCATCCAAGTTTATGCTCCAACAAATGTCAAACCAGATATAGACAAAGATGAATTCTATCAGATGCTTGACAACGTTTTACAAGAGTGTCCCTAACATGACATTGTATTAGTCATTGCAAGACTTTAACGCAAAGATTGGACAGTCAAGTGAGAGGCGATGGGAGAAAAGTAATAGGTCCACATGTGATCAGGAGGACTGTACCACAGATAATGGAGAAAGACTTTCTCACAATGGTGTGCAGAAAATAGCTTGTGCATTGAAACACATTTTTAAGCAACAAAGACATTCACAAAAAGACATGGCGTTCTCCAGATGGGCGTAACAACAAATGAACTGACTTTATTTGTATCAGCCAGCGTTGGAGATCATCACTACAGGATACCAGGTCTTCAGAGGGGGCGGACATCAACAGTGACCACTATCTTCTAAAGGGATTTGTTGAAAATAAAGTTCAAGAGGCAGGAGAAGAAAGTTACAAGAAATAAACAATTGATGTGGGAAAATTTAAGACCAAAGAAATACAGCAAAAATTCAAAACTCGAACTACAGAACAGATTTGCGATACTAAGAAGATGAACCTTGAAGAAGATTTAGACGTGTTATGAATCATTTTCAAGAGATAGTTAAGGATGCCACCAAATCAACAGTGTGGACTTAAAAAGGGGACCCGTAACAAGAACAGTGATCTCTGATGAACCTGGAAATCCATAGATAAAGGAAAAGAACCAGAGGACACGTATTTGTCTTCTAGGAAAGAAGAAGATGAAGCAACAATACAAGAAACTGGATAAACAGTGAAGATAGAATGTGCAGGAGAGACAAGGTCGAATGGTATGACAGACAAAGCCCAGGACCGAAAATGCAGCTTCCAGAAATGACACAAGAACTGTCTACTAAGATTGTTAAAGAAATGTCAGGAAGGACTAAAAGAAAATCTAATCTTCCAGTTAAAGGGGAAAAATGCGTGAACCACTTAAACACCAGAAGAGTGAAACTAAGATGGGTGGAACACTTCAAAGAAATTCTAAATCAACCGTCTCCAGAAGAGAAATCGATATAAATACAGCAGAGACAGAAGATCTGGATATCAACACTGATGAGTAACTATAAGAAGAGATCAAACGTGCCCTCAAGGAGACTTAAAACAACAAGGCACCTGGACTAGATGAATTTCACCAGAAATGCTTAAATATTTGGATGAGACTGCAATAGCAGAGCTATGCCACCTGTGCAACCTGATATGGCAACATGAAAAATACCCAAAGAATGGCAAACAGGACTGATAGTAAGGCTAGCAAAAAAAGGGGTGATCTAACGCAACTGTGCAACCTGGAGGGGAGTGACACTTCTAGCTGTTACAGGCAAAGTCATGGCAAGGTGGTACTGGGAAGAATCTACAAGGTAGTGGACACACAACTCAGAGAGCAACAGTTTGGGTTCCGTGAGGGTCGCTCCTGTACAGGTGCAATACATACTATAAAGAGAGTGATAGAGATGACAAGAGAATTCCAGCAATCACTGTCAATCATGTTTGTCGACTTCAAACAGGCATTTGATAGCGTTGAACGAAGAGTAATGTGGTCAATGTTAAATCCTATGAATTCCGGACAAAATTATTGGATCATGAAAGCTTTTTACTCAGGACAGTAAGAGCTGCATCCAGATGGAAAAGGGGAACACTGAATCATTTGAAATTACACAGGAGTCAAACATAGGGACATATTTATCACCCTTCCTGTTCCTCCTCGTCATCGACTACGGACATGAGACAGTAGAACAAACAGCAACAGGTATCCCCGTATGGACAAAGCAAACTGTTCGATCTGACGCTTTGACTTTGCTGACGACATCGCACTTTTCGACCCAAACCAAGATAATCTACAAATATGTACAGAAAAACACAGGAAATAATGAACAAGATTGGTCTAAGATTCAACCGGAAGGAATGTAAGGTAATGGAAATAGGCCAGAACACAACTCAAGTAACCATAGATGGTGAGGCCATAGAGAAGGTAAACTCATTTCAATACCTTGTTAGCACAATAAGTAACAATGGGAAAGCTCAGAGGAGATTTACGAAGGATCGGCAAGCGCAAGCAATGTTTGGGAGCATGTATTGCTGTCTGGAAAGCAAAGAACATCCGAATGCAAACCAAAGTGAGGGGTGGTATGAAGCCACCATCTTACAATCCTCCTTTATGCCAGTGAAACCTGGGAAATGACAGTAAGAGACAGGCAAAGGCTGGATGCTTTCCATCACAAATGTTTACGAAGGATCTTAAATATCTCATGAAGGGACCACATTACAAACGAAGATGTAAGGAACAATCAACCATAAGTTGCTCAGCCAAATAATTGCAAAACGAAGGGCTGACATGGCTTGGTCACGTCCTAAGGATGCCAGAAAAGCAGCATTGTCAGGACGGCCATAACGTGGAAACCAGAAGGAGGGAAAAGGAAAAAGAGGGGAGACCACATCTGACATGGTGGAGAACAATTAAAAGAGACCTCACTGATCGAGACACAACTTGGAACGAAGCAGTCCTCGTCGCCCAGGATCGACGCCAGTGGCGGACCCTTGCGGATCAATGTCCACATGTGGATGGAACGAGCTAAGGTCTAATAATGCTAAAAAGTCATGAAAGCTCATGGCACACAAAAGATATTTTAATCTGATTTTCGGCAAATGAACTAGGGCATTGATAATCCCATAGACTTTGTGTAGGTTCAGGTGTTCTAATAATTTTGGCCACCACTGTATATATATGATGCCAAGAAAGGAACAAAATGAAATAGTCTACAGGATAGATCAAATATATGTTATACATGTAATACACTACAGTCAAGAGACATAAACTTTGCGGTAAACAAATAATTATGACATTTTCTGAAGAGCATGGTATAAAAGTGCAATGTGTATTGTTGTACAGAAATGATATTAAAAAAGACCGTGAGTGTACTTTAAAATTTAATTTCCTTGGAATATATGACATGACTATTGATCATAATTCATAAATGTACAATATTTTTGATTTTGTACACATTTAAAAACAAATTATTTTGTACCTGATCTGTGTATCACATCAAGACCAATTTTTTTTTTTAATATATAAAGGCAAATAAAATGCATGCCCATGTTATATTATTAAAACCATCAAACACTAGATCTACATCAAAAGAATTTATCATGAATATTCATATGCTACTTCCCTGTCACAGACTTGCTGCATACTCTTTCAGCATGATAAAAAGTTTGTGGCAGGTCTGCATCATTTTCCGGCAGAATATTATTTTCCCCCTTTACACCCCCTCCCCAATTCCTGCCACACTCTATAACAGAACGCTCCCTGCTTATATACACCACCTAAATCTAAAACATTTTGGTCACAGTTAGTAAAAAGTAACACCTATACTGATTTCTTTCTTATTTAAATTTTTTATTTGCATAATTAAATACATATTCAGAAGCTTCTGCTAGTACAATTATAGACAGGTTCAAAAACATTTTAAGCTGACAGGATGATAAAGATTCATCTTTTTCTTTTCTTGCCGCATACTAGTATGTCGGAAAACAGTCTGCCGCATACTAGTATGCGGCAAGTCTGCCAGAAACTCTTTTTCTGCAGCATACTCCTGCATACTCTTTGCCGCATACTTTTAGTATGTGGCAGGTCTGCAGCAGGTCTGAGGCAGGCCGGTCTGCAGCAGGTCTGCGGCAGGTCTGCAGCAGAGCTGCCGCATATACCTATGGGTATACTCTATACCTTGAATTGAATCAAATTAAAGCACATTAACTAAGCATGCAAGGTGAATAAGTTATTTATCCAAAAGCTGGTAAAGAAAATATAACTGTGCATGACCACTCCAGCAACCCTCTCCCCTTTTTTTATTTCATTCATTCGTTTGACCCTTGCTCTTATTTCCTCTGCAATATAATTATCTGTGTCAAATACTGCCCTGAATATTTTCTATAAAATAATGTATCACACAATCTCTTGTTTTCTATAATATATCTGCCTACTTTATAATATTTAATTATGCTTAAAGCTGGTGTATCATGTTGGGAGAAGGAAAAATTTAATTTGGATTCACAGTTAGATAATATGAAAGCCTGAATCCTATAACTGTAACAAAGAAAGTTATATTACATGGAATCTCGTTTTAATGTCTTTATTTCACGATATTATAGTATAAAAAAGATAAGACGGGGACCCGACTCAGCTTTGCGTGCACTAGGCATTCACATGGGAAACCAATGGGGATTCTCTTGTGTGGGTGATACACACAGATCGCTACGGTCCATTCATGCGGGAAGTTCGGGGGACAGGACAACCCAGCAAAGGTCTCAAAACCGTTACAAATTGTGTTTGGATTCAAACATGTCACTGAAATTCACCGGAAATCGTGAAAGGAATATCACAAAATCTCTCACACATGTCTTTTAGCGCAATGTGAACAACATGAAACTATATTTAATCGGTTTTATGCCGATTTTTTTTTTGTTACCAAAACTATACACCAGGTTTAATGTACATTGTACTACATGTATGCCTAATCTTAATTATTTATAACTAATCTATTTTTGTGAATTCATTTGTAGATTTTCACCAGTGTAAAACAAATTTCTGTTGAAGGACAATAAATACACAATTTCAATTTCAATTTCAGTCTTAAAGCTTGATTTCTAGATCATAGCAAAAAAAAGCTGTCTTAGGGAGCTATCTCACTTCGCGGAGACGTCTCCGCGACAGAATAGAAATTTCGTCTCCGCGACGGACAAATACAGTGCACTGTCCGTCATAAAGGTGGAATATTTTTTTGCCGCTATATAGCGACATGATTTTGCTCCGACTTTAATTTCTTGAATATGTTTGTCCCTGCTTTTACTTTTTGGGACCCTGACTATATCTTGGACATTCTCCCAACCCTTCACCTGGACCTTTTTCCAAAAAAGTTTTGTCAACCCCGTGAACCCCATTTTTGTCATTTTTTCTCATTTTTGGGCCCCTTTTTGTTTTCCCGGCCAATCAAGCCCCCCTCAGTCCTACCCCCAGGAAATGCGACTGAGGTGTACTGTTTTATATTGTTCTTTAAGTTAAATCTATATTTCTGGGGACATGCTAAAGGCCCGGTCCTACTGGCGGGAGGATTAATTGCGCATGAGTTGCGTATACAAATTTCGTTCATCCGCAACAAAAAAACAAAAACAAATCAAACTATCCGCAATTCATTCGCAAATCATCCTAAAAAGCCAGTGGGACTGCGCCTTAAGGTCTCTTGTCTAGGGAAGGGGTTGAAGTAAAAAAAAAACGAGATTGGTGAAAATTCTGAATATTTTATTCCATCTTTATGCTGAAAACAAAAGAAATGAAAAACCACCTTTAACCCTTAAATATCATCATTTTCCCCTTAAATTTTGTTTAGCCTTGATGACAAGGCTGTAAATAGTCATTGATAATATTTTATTTTGATTTATGTTTCGTTGAGATTTTACAATACAATTTAAGAAAGATAGAAATTTCTATGGTGTAAAAATTAATAAAATGAATGTTGAACCCCAATCAAAATAATTTTTGACCCCTCCCCTAGACAAAAGAGTCGAGCCTGTAACCATAAATCTAGATTTAATTTAAAGAACAATAACAAATCTCCACCTCAGACGTGTTTCCTTGGGGTAGGACTGAGGGGGCCTTGGTGGGTCGCGTGAACAAAAAAGGGCCCCAAAATAAGAAAAAATGACAAAAATGGCCATCTTCTGGGGTTGACAAACTTTTTTGAAGAAAAATCTCCGGGAAGGGTTGAGGGAACGTCCAAGAGATACCCAGGATCCCAGAAAGTGAAAGCGGTGACAAACACATTCAAGAAATTAATAACGGAGCAAAATAATGCCGCTTGAGCCAGAAAAAAATATTCCACCTTTATGACGAATAGTGTAGTATTAGAGACATATCCGAGACGTCTCCAGAATTTCGAAGACGGATTTTTTTTTCATAAATTGTCGCGGAGACGTCTCTAACACTATTTATCCTTCGCGGAGACGAACTTTCTATTCTGTCGCAGAGACGTCTCCGCAGAGTGAGATAGCACCCTAACTCTAAACATATTCTTTGGCCTGCTTAGGACACTATCAGGCCATGGAAATTGAGATAATTCCTTTTCCAAATGGTGGAATATACAGACCATTGTCTGTTGGTTAACATGAGTTGATAGACAACATCTCTTACTGGGTAAGCATTCATGAATGGTGTTAAATTACCCATTAAAGCCCAAGACACCCCGACTTTTATGTGCTGCAAACAATAACAAAATCCTACTCGTAAAACAGGTGGGGAAAATGAAAGTATGATTCAATTACAGGTGTGTATGTAAATTCATGTACCTTTGATTGTGAGGCTCCTGATAGGAAAGCTGAGAACAAATCATCCCGTGAATCTTCTTTGAGATGTTTAATGTTAAGTATCTTCAGATTAGGAAGGGAACAGAAGCACTTCGCCAAATTAATAGAACTATTTTTGGTCAGCTTCACCTGATCCAGAAGAAAAGTCTCAACCTATTTGTACAAAATATACATTAATTTTTTTTTCAAGGACTACAGCTTATAAGTTTGAATAAAATTGCTAAGTACTCGTGGTGTCTTAATTAGGCCTTTGTGTTCAATTCTGATATCAAATTTTGAGAATTTCAGGCATATCAATGTGAGGCTCATCTGACATTGAGCTACAGCAATACAAATGTACGAGCAATGACGCATAATTTTAATAAATATTGCGTTAATTGCATATGCCTTTATGGCTCTATGAAAATATTTCAAAACTCTTTGTAGTAGCTGTGGGATCAGGTAGATCTACATGTACATGTTAAACAAAATCCAACTCTTCCAGAACATAAAACACTTATGGATTTTTAATGAATTTACCATTTTTTAATTCTGAATAAATTTGGGTAAGTTTTTATAAACAATTTTTAAGAAAAAAATTCTATTTTCTATCTCATGTGCATGCAGTTCTACCAGATTTAAAGGGGAGATATGATCAAGAAATCCACCTCTTTTTGTGAATTTAATACATTAGGATTTAATTAATTTCAAATATTTCATGAAAGTATCTCACACAGTATGGAGGGGAATATTAGATGAAACCAATCAAGGAGTATTGAATACTAACTGCATTAAATTACCATTGAATCCTTTGAATGCAATTGTAGATTTTCGCTGAATGAAACTGGTACATTACAATCAACCAACTCAATCTTTGTCAATGATTGAAGAGAGCACACCTTCTCTGCAAGGTTCCTTGATAATATCTTACTTTGAGGTATTCCTTCAAGACGAATTGACACCTATTAAAAAAGGGATAAAATAGCAATATCACAATGTGCTAATCATTAAGTGCCCTACATCCAGGAATCACTTGGATTCCTGATACAGTAACACTTTTAGATATAAACTAAATCAAATGAATGTGGGGTGGGAAATGTTAAGCTTTAAATAGGAGGAGATTAATTAGACAGGAAATGAAAATACCTATAAAATCAACAATGTAATCTTACTTAGTTCTAAACAAATTGAATTTTATGTATTTAACATATTGAAAGAACCATCCAAAGTTTTCAGGTAAATATGGTTTAAAATAAATGTGCTCTTTAAAATGATAAGATCCTATGGAATGAGATAAAAGTGAATTATATGAACAAGGTTAGTGACTAGATTAAATTACAATATATATGTACAAGTCTTGAAGGTCAATGATTTGCCAGCATATGCAAAATTATATGAGTAGACGCATCAACTATTCTGTGGGTTAAAAGTAAATTATGGTTAAGTAATAGTACTTCAAAATTGCCTCTTACCAAATCTTTAAGAGCAAACATGTACCCAGAAATCACATGCACTGAAGTTCCTTTCTTAATTGTCAGGGAGCGTTGCTGTTGCATTTCTTCAATGACATTGGCAGCCTCCTCACTGTGCCCTTCAAATGCTACTTCAACAATAAAATTTAAATCAGTCTTCTTTTGTATCATTCTTTTTAGTATGTCTTTACAAATAATGTTGTTAAATGATCCAGTGAAGAACAAAAGGTACTTGTACTGAGTAGGTTTAAGTAAAATGGTATTTTTCATTATGCTATCAAATTCATCATAATGAGAGTTAAATAGATCTTCTAGATGGACTGCTGCTGTGTATTCCTGGAAGAGTTTATGGGGAAATGAAACAGTGAAATTGAGTCTAGCAACCTTTCTTGCAGCGCCTTCCGCTCGTTTAGACATTGTTTTCTCTCTAGTTAACAGTCCAACGCCGAGTGCAACATGGAGGTCTTTAAAACAAGACTCAAACTCTTGTTCAAGAAAGGTAAGTTTGTCATTAATAAGACCATCAAATGCAATATTGCTGATCTTCTTAAAATGGCCATCAATTTTTTCTTTGATGCTTTGTACTGAAGTATCGTCTATTGTATCAACATGCTTGGAGATATAATGCTCTTTAAGATGTACAATCATTTCCTGAAATAACTGAGAAAATGTTTGGAGTTTTTGAATCACTTCACGTCTCTCCACTTCCCTCCACATGTGGCACAACATAGAGCAAAATATTGGAAATGGGGCTATTGACTCAGTCACCAAGCTGCCCTCTTCCATGAATTCTAATAGGCTATCTGCAGAGGTTTTGTCATCTTGATAAAACTTTGTGACATATGTTTTAACATCCTTTCGCTTAAATCCCTCTATTTTAACAAATGCATATTGTTTCTTCAGGTTCATTCCATTTGCTATTTCGTGTGCCTTCCAAGGCCTTGTAGTGACAATGACCTTGCTAGATTTTTGTTTTTCACCTTGCAGGATTTGTACAATTTCATTTTCTCCATGTAACATTTCCAAGCTAAACTCATCAAAACCATCAAATACAGTCAGGACCTTATCCTGATATGTACGAATGTACTCATCAAGTTGCTTTGAAGTCACATCATTGTCATCAGATAAATTAGTCTTCAGTACCTTGCCAACTGTTTTCCCATTCTTGGCTTCACGAAGAGGTACAACAGCTACAAGAGTGTAATCTTGATAATGTTCACCTGTAACCCAGTCCCAAGCTATCTTTGCACAGAAAGTTGTCTTCCCAACTCCTGCCTCTCCTTGGATCATGATACGTTTAGCTGCCTCTTCATTTATATCTACAGTTAGGAGGTCTTCATATTTCAGTGGGACCTTCTTCTTTGTGTTTCTATCTTCTTTCAGCAAGAATAGGTCTGTAAAGATGCATTTTAACTCAACAATGGAATCTAAGTCAAGTGGACTTGTAGGTACCTGACACAGATTGACCCTGTAGGAATGTTTGATGTCAGCTATACACCTATCTAACTGTGCTTTTGTTATTGGGTTGGTGCGAATGGTAGATGGTAGAGATGGATTTTGTGGGGCACATGTGTGTCCAGATGTTGAAGGCATGGTGAGAGATGCATTAGATGAGGACAAGGTAGAATCCATGGGAACCTGTTCAGATTGTACAGGTGTTCCTGAAGCAGTCCTCTTTCGATTAACAGGTCCTTCGGAAGGGTTCACTCTTGATGCTGCATGTGTGTAATGAACAGATAAAGAAAAGAAAATAATATTTCTATTTGTTGTTTTGTGTTCTGCTTACTACAAAGAAGCCATTATACTGTGGATCGAGGAATATATTTGATGTCCATGAGTGAAAGCATCAGCTGACATTTTTTCTCCTTTCTGTGCTTGTCTTCAATTAGTTTACTGAACTTGCCATAACCAGGATGATAAGATGTAGAGTATAAGGAAAGCATTGAATTAATATTATAATTGATAAGACCTTATAAAACATCCTTAAAACAAACTATATGGAAACAGTGGAATTTTGCATTAGCTGCTTTCTTCTGTTTTAATTTTTTTTTCATGGTACTTTTCATATGTTTTTGTGAAAAGTATGGTAATAAATTGAATTGAATGAAATAAAACAATTGTTATATAGTGTTCAGGTGCATTACAATAGCAGTAGTGATATCTCCATTATCAAGTTTAATTTCAATATATCAATGTAATGATTATCTTTTAAATCTCTTCATGTAATACGGACAAAGTTATATCAATAGTTCTGGAACTTTTCTGTTTTGGGATCGAAAAATAAATTTATTCTTTGAGAATGTACCTTGTGGCAAATATTCTTCAGCTACAGCTTGGAGGGAGGAAGCATTCAGGGCATTCCTCAATAACTCTTCTTGCTGCTCCAATGTTGTATTATCTCTCCAGTCTACAAGCATGTAGAATGTGCCATCACAGGTTACAGTCTCAAGTATTGTGTTTGTTGAACGGTATCTTCTCAAAGCACTGACATCAACCCCAAGCTCAACTCCAAGAACATTCATCTTGTCCTGTGGTATCCTATTGGCAATGTCTAGAAGAGTGCGATCAGGTAATGCACTGTTGGTGACAAGACAGAAGTCCAAAATTGTGACCTTCAATTACATTTACATGAAATATACGAACATGTAATACAGACTGTGTAAATAAATGGTACAGTTGGGGAAAAATAATTTAGGTATGATATCTTCTCAAATAAGGCGTGTATGTGGTACCAAATTAAGGCCAAAAGATTTTTCCTGCTGATGAACTTTGTTTCACATAATTTGCATTTGTAGAACACACATATCCATTGTTCTTTTACGTTTAATTCGGCGGCTTATGTTCGAAACCTACACGAAGGCATGGCACTGCGTGCGCAAAATGAATTTTTATTGATTGTAGAAAACTCATCATATTTTAAGTTCTACAGCACAAAATGAGATGAAAAAAAAATTGCACAAGAAATCTTATTTTTCCTGGTCTATGGAAATATCATGTATTACTGGGTTGTGACTAATCTTCATACAATAAACAAAATGTTTCCAAACTGCACCATTTTATTTGACACAGACTGTAGAATACCTACTGTTAATACCTACTTATGCTGTCACTTGTTCGAGTGACCAAAAATTGCCTAATCATTTCACACCTAATACTCCTGGATACATATTTTAAAGCCTACACTGCAGTACTACTTTCTCTCATATGCCTCTTCCTAAAACCAGTATTCATATATTTCATATAATTCATATATTGACCTCTACCCTTATTACCTAAAAGTGATTAGGGAGGTGTTTCTCAAAGAGTCATGCATACTGATTTAAAGTCAAACTTGAGGTTCCAGCATACATGTATCATGTATTAATTAACAGGTATTTTAGCTCATTGATAGACTTCTGAATGGCTTGGATTCATGGGGCATTATCTGACCAATAGGGTGATGCATAAGGGTGTTATCTCACTTCGCGGAAACAAAATTGAGACAGATTTGTAAACATTGCATTGTCTCCTCTTTTTCAGCGACGAAATCTTTTGTCCCACGTATAAAAGGTTACTTGGTACAAAGGACGGATTAGCCAGCATGTCATTGTACTAGATCTGTCTCCTGTAGCACACACAAATCTGTCGCGGAGACAGATATAGTGCAATGCCATGCGGGCAAATCTGTCTCAATTTTGTTTCCGCGAAGTGAGATAGCACCCTAACATACCGCACACAACTATGTATTTAAGTGCAACATTAAGTCATTATTACTTCTTTGTGAAACACCTTAATATCTTAGTCTTTTGATTATCTCATAAATTGTTTAACTTATTTCCAAATTGGTTCTTCAGACACTGTGATGCGGCAAATATCTGGTATTCATAATTTTACATATGTGCTCCTTGACCCTTGACCTAAATATTCCAAAATGTAATTAGTATATATGTATCATCCTATATTGATATCACTATCATTAGGTTTGAAATTAATATCTCAAACGATTGTGAGTTTATAAAATTTGATCTGAAATATTGCAAGAGGATCTTGGGGACAGGTGACTCTTGGGATATTGAGGTAACTAAAAGCAAGACAGAAGGACAGACATCCCGTAAGTATGTTGGCTCTGGGACCGAGGCAGAGGCATCAATAACAATTTATGTGGGATCAAACTAGCCTTTACATCAAAGCATGCTTTTCAGAAAAAAGGAAAACCAAGTTCAATCATCAATAGTTTTAAAAATATTATAGTGGTGATAATAAAATTTATATCGCTGGAACGTGCAACTCATTACCGTTTTAACGATACCTCTCTATAAAGCTCACCAATGTCAAGCATCACTGAACCCCATTGTTCTGAAAATGTCTCACAAAATTGTGCATTTTTCACTTCACACTCATTGAAATGGGTTGTTTCTATGTGCCTAAAAAGGGAACCCAAGTTTGATCATCAATTATTTCAAAAATATTATAGTGGTGATAATAAAATTTATATCACTGGAAAGTGCAACTCGTTACTGTTTCAATGATACCTCTCTATAAAGCTTACCAAAGTCAAGCATCACTGTATCCCATTGTTCTGAAAATGTCTCATTTATTCTGAAAATGTCTCACAAAATTGTCAGTGGTTCACTTCCACACTCATTGAGATTGTTCTTTCTATGTGCCTAAAAAGGGAACCCAAATTTGATTATCAATAATTTCAAAAATATTATAGTGGTGATTGTGAAGTTTATATCACTGGAAAATTACCATACTACTGATACCTCCCTCAGCTCGCCAATGCCATGCATCACTGAACCCCATTGTTCACAAAATTGTGATTGGTTTTCTCCTTGAGATGAGTTGTTTAAATGTGCCTTATAACCCCATCACACTGAGCTTGTTCTTACTACGTCCTTGCAAATTTTGCCGAACAGGCATAGTCTGTGTGTAAACTGAGTGGACATAGTAAATAGCTCGGTCGGATTTTCAAAAAAGTGTTTTAAAAAAATTGGGCGCCCATCTCGTTCTAAAATTTAACCGGGTGGCAACGTACCTGAAACGAGATGGACCTATTGCAAACGAGGTTGCCGTACTTGGATCGTTCTAAAGATGTGCTAGGTCGTCTTACAAACGAGCATTGCAATTTGCATGTTCATTATCAGCTTGAAGTTATGAAAACGAATGAGGTCTGGCAAAAACGGGCTGGATTTTTTATAAGCAGAACAGGTGCGCATTTACGTTCAGCACGCTCTAGCAACGGATAATGATGCAGTAAGAACGTGAAGAACTTTCTCAAGGCCGTTTGGTCGAGGTAAGAGCGTAGAGCGGATTTTGACGGATTAAAAATGACCCAGAACTAGAATTGTAGTATTGGAAACGACTTGGAACTGATTAAGAACGGGTTACAGCTAACTGCGAACGGGTTTGGATTTCTTAAGACGGGCTCTACATCGTGGTAACGGTCATTTTCACCCCATCTTAACTAGATACCAACGGACTGCAGACGAGGAAAAATCGTGATGGACGTACTGAAGACTGTATACGAACGCTTTGGCATCTTAATCAGCGTGCTGAACAATAAGTCGGTCAAATTTACGCGTTTTCATCCGACCAGTGCCCATTTTTCACGTTATTTAAAAAAGTTGTGAGATTTCTCTAACTGTGACAATTAATGGATGACAATTAAACGGTTGATCTGTTTGCTTATACTACTATCATACTGAACGATTTCCTACCATGTTATTGAAATTATTGCAGAACGGGCTTAATCTATGTACACACTGAGTGGACGTATTGAGACCTATTTCAATCTTCTTAAGACTTTACTACACGGGCTTGGGAGGCAAGACATTTCAATTTTTAAACAGAACGACATGTCATAATCCAAGTCACACTGAGCTAGTTCTCACTACGATCTTGGTAGTTCTTGGTGAACGGGCTCAATCTGTTTACACAGGGACTGAACATAGTATAGACCTTTTACCATCTAGTACAGACCGTTTACAATCTGTTTACGAACTTGGCGAATGGGCCCGAACGGAGAGAACGGAAAGGCAGTCCGATTTTTTTTTAACATGTTCAAAAAAATTGGACTGGCTTCCAGTTCTTAAATTAAACGTAGTGACAACGTTCCTTAAACAGGAAGGACTTACTTTGAACGAGAAGAACTTACTACGTACATGGTACCTAACTTTTATCATGCTGCGCATAGACACTTTTAGTGATGGTTTAGATGTGCTACGAACGATATAGAGTGAACAAGCGGTTTACTCAGTCCGAACTGGATAACAACGTATTGCGGACAAGACAAACACGAAATTGACGTAACGAGGACTATTTATGAACTGCCTAGCTTCGTATTCAAGAAATTTCTTTGCAAAGTTATAAGTTCCAAACAGGACCAAAGCCTGTTTAGCGTTTTATTAAAGAACGGGCAAGGATGTTATAGAACTACCTCAGTGTGACGGCCCCCTTACATGATTAGCAATTCTAGGTACAGCATTCTTCTTCTTCTTCTTCTTCCAGTATGGTGGGTTGGAAATGACTACTATTAGTCCATCAAGCTTACCATCCAGGTAATTTCATCATACATGCTCACAACAGCCCAGAGAACCTTCAGTTTACCGTGGATAATGTAAGAATCATGACAGTGCATCAATCAAAATTTAGCGACATATTTTCAAAACAATGGAGTTCAGTGATGGGTGACGTTGATGAGCTGAGAGAGGTATCGTTAAAATGTTTTAAAATGTTGTAATTTCCAGTGATAATAATTTGATAATCACCATCACAATATTTTTGAAATTATTGATGATCAAACTTGGATTTCCTTTCTTGCGATACATCCGGTATCTACCTGCATTAAAACTGTCTAGCACGATAACGGATATTAAATCGCATATCAGTTCCTTAATTCATTTAGCGATGAGAAAACCTCACCACTGAGTTTAGCTACTGGTCATATTCAAACGTGAGTGACACGACATTTGGACTGATAGAAGGGCGCATATCTTTGCACTTGAGGTTATGAATGGATCATGACTACCATATTATGTATAATGTAGGAGTGGCATGTGGATCCGGGAAATTATGATTAAAAAACAGTGCGTGAGTGAAACGACAGAAAAAAGACATGGGTTTCTGACCATCATTGGTTATGGTTGGATTTGGGCTCAGGTAGATCTCCAAGGGTACCATAGGTGCTGGTATATGTGTATGAATAGTGTACCTCTCCGACATTTATTATATTTATCAATCATTCCCTCTCTGTGAAAAATGGTCCAGTGCACCTCTATGTGTCGTGAGTTACACGACCAGTGCCTTAAATTCAACATTTCAAGTAAATAACTAAATCCAAATTACCTGTATTCATATGCCATGTTAGAGTAGTCTATGAAAATTACTTTAAGCAAAAAAAAATCTTACAAAAGTGATTAGTTATAAGAAAAAGAGGCATTTAAAGCACCATAGTCCCATACGTGCAAATTCCTGTTTGCTCAATTATTCAGCGTAAGAAAACTGGATCACATAATATTTTAACTTAAATAATTGTTTGTATTGTAAAGAAGCCTTTGTGTTGATTTCAGATCCTAATTTGCGTTTTCATAGGCACAGCGCCACATTGAAATTTCAGCCAAATGTCCCACTTAGTCTGAATATGACCTACTATAAAAACACATGTTTGTAAAGTAATTAACAATTTTTCATTGATTTCCTACGATACATATAATGTAGGCAATCAATTTAAGTACTATTTGGCAGCTCTGTATGTTCCCTAAATTGGTTATATTTGCTTACTTTTCATTAGGACCAGGATTGACCTCTACATCTCCAGATCTGACAAGTAGAATGACTGTAAACACAAGGAGCATGAAGCGAAGAAGAGGACTTGCACTAGATTTCATGAAACAGCGAAAGGACATAAACGAGCCTGAAGACCGTTCAGATGCAGTTCCCTACAAGGTCAGAAAACAAGCGAGAAAAATA
>CALNVZ010000080.1:748037-759392 GCA_940671915.1 Paracentrotus lividus
TCTTTCGATCGTTTCATCTCAGCACCTGGTGTTATGTACTTTGTGAAGGAGACCCCAAGAAATGACAGAGAAGTTTCCAGAGGATGGGAGGGTACCTGATTGGTGTGGCTTGGTTGATGTTTGCTGAAGGCCTCGATCTGTGCTTATGCCCGTTCCCCTCATCGCAAGTGATGGATGACACTATGCCTAGCTATACTGCTACACGCTGCCATCACGGGTACCTGAACGAGCGGCCGCCAAATCTGCGCGAATCTGCCAACCCTCATCGCATGAATAGCCGCGCACGATATGAGGTTGAGGAACGACCCACCAAACTCCCTGAAGAAGAGGCCGGCAACCTCACCCCGCTTTCCTGTGGTGTGGTACTCATTCTCGCAGTCTTCCTCTTCTCCAGCCATCCAACCTATCAGAACTCATGCCGCAAGATCATCTGTGCTGCCTGGTATTTCTAGTTGGAGAGCGGGCTTGGTTCTGTCGTAGCTATCTTCAACCTTACAAAATTATTGCTGTTAACTTGTCTCTCACAGCCTCAAAATCTGCCTTTTCTGAAGAAGGAAGTTCGTTCCAAACATCAAAAGCTGCACCAGATATACAGTTACGAAGAAAAACATGTCGGAGACTAGCTACCTCCGAGTTGAAGCCAGTTGCCAGTTCAAATCGCTCCAACCACTCATCAAAATCCTGGTCGCGTGTGCCAGAGAAGATCTCAGGTAAACGGATACGTGACATGATGAAAGCAGGAACAGATGTAGGATGATAATGTAGGAAACTGAAATGAGGTAGGAAGGAGTTTACTCAGGATGCAAACAAAAACAGAACGAGCAGGAATCCGTTGACTTGGGTGAGAAGTAATGAAACCACCTACGAAAAGAAGCAGGAAGTCATCAAACTCAAAATGTAAGCAGTAAGAACTTGTGTATCGAAGAAGGAAGTCAATGAACGTTGAAGAGAATTGTCGACAAGAGAGAGATACTGGTGATGATGAAACTTGTGACAATACGAATGCTTGAATAAGAACAGCCAAGGTAGATGCACCAAAATTGAAGAAGGATGGTGGGCTGAAAACAGGAACAAAGTCAGGATATCAAAGCACTTGCAAAAAACTGGTTGAACTCTCAAAATGAATGAACGAGTAACCAGCCGACAAGAAGCTATGAAGTAAGGAAGTTAAAATATTGATAAAGGAGGCAGAAGTTGGCTAAATTATTTGCAGCTAAAAACTCACCAATATTACAGGCTAGAGCTGGCTGAACAAAAATGAAGCTGAGTTGAGTGAAATTAGTTGGCACTTACAAAGTAACCGATGAAGAAAGGATGAACGATTGACGATGAATAAGGCACTAACGAGCGGTAGAAAGAAGTAAACAAAATTGAAGTGAGGGCGAAAACAGGCTCTTTACCGGATAGAACACGGCACACCGCTGCTACCAGTGTAAACTATTAAAATCTCCCCCTCTTCTAATCTCAGTTCACGTCTCCAAAATACAAATCTGCACTCTTTAACTCTTTAACTCTCCTCCTCAAAATAGTCTTCACTACAACAAGAGACACTAAGAAATGAATCTCTACCAGACGAGTTCCTGGGTTGCACTGATTTAATAAAATAGAAATAAAGCTGTAACATATCTTGAACATAGGTGACATCATAAATCATGAACCAATAAGCAATAAGAGAATGGAAGGAGCAAGTAAATGGAAGAGTCATATACAGGAAAGGAACCAATAGACAGCATGGAGGGTGATCATGAGAAGGTTCGAATATAAATGAGTAGGAAACAAAAGGATCATGTGAGGTGCTGTACTGGAAATGGAATGGAAGAAATCAGGCATGGCAATGACAATGAGAATGAAGAGGCATGGTAACAGGCAGAAGATAAGATGTAAATAAGATGCAAATCATGAGTATGGAAAGCAAGTGTAGATTGAACCATTTACAAAATAGACCTCTTACAATAACAATACATTTGGTGAAAATCCCAGTTACTAATAGAAAGAATTAAGCGCATTAATCTGCTATATTCTAACTCTGCAGATTTTGCACAAATTTGAGCTTGTATAACTCTTTTCTTTGTTTCTTTAGTGAAACTCCAACAGTTTGTGGCAATAACTTCAGTCACTCTTGCACATATTTTCACCCAGTGATTCTATTTCTTTATATTTCTTTGACATGTATTAGATTCACCATCTGAATCTGTTATGGCTACAAGACAGAGAAGTTCTCTGGAAATGCCCATCGTTGCCCCAAGCATTCCTCTACAATCACAACCAATGTATTACACAAACCAACAACATTACCCAAGCTACATGCATTACCAGTCATCCAATACTGTAGCCTTCCATCAATACCCTGCTTCAAGCACCGGTCAAAGCCCAGTATTATCTAGATATCAAGGGATCCATCGCCCATACATGTCCCCTATTTCAGTTGTACCTCCAGCATTTGGAACTCAAGGGGGTTTTACTCCATTATACCAAGTGGGGCCTCAAGGATCGCAGTTCCAGAATCAAAGCTTACAAGACAATCATCCCTCATCATCATATGGACAGTTTGCATCACATGGTATTGTTCCTGCACAACAAAATATGTACACTGGTGCTGATCCATTGCTCACAGGACAACATGAAGAGTGGAATACACCACGTACCAACCCAAACACACAATGCTATGATCCAACTGTGATATCCCAATCACAAAATACTGGGTCTTACCACCCACCTCAACTAGATACATGGGAAAACTATGGCAAAAGGCATTGTTAAAGACACTCCAAGCAATTCCGAATCTAGGCAGTTGGCATCTTCTCAGTTGTATTCGCATTCCCGACGGCAGGCATATTGCCAAATATGGAACAGCAAGAAGGATGTGTAATGTCTCATCACATATGAATGTGCTAGGATCTATGTCTATCTCTATCTACCAAGAATTCCTGCTCCGAACTTGTCCAGAAACTCCTGTGTTATCCAACATCACAACACAGTGGTATCTTGTAAACTACATCACAACAGCCTCATTCAACAGTGTTTGTTGTCCTTCCCAATTGAGATCAAAGTCAGAAAAACTACACTCTGCAGCTCGAAAATGTTAGCAAACCAACTCCTCAGAATCTTTCTAATGTCCATCCAATAACTTTCAGATCTTCATGGAGGGTACACTCTTACGGAGCATCAATATCTAATCCTTCTCTCTCACAAGAGGACTGTTTCAGGCACACCTGTACAACCACACTTAGGCCTACAATGGATTCTCCTTGTCATCTAATACACCCTCCTACCAATGCCATCAACATCTGGACACACATCTACTTCTGCCCCACAGAATCCATCTTTACCATTCACCAATTGCACCCACCCAATATCAGAAGCACAGTTAGATAGGTGTATTAATGATATCAAAACTTCGTACAGGGTCAATCTGTGTCAGGTACCTAACAAGTCCACTTGATTGGATTCCATTGTTGAGTTGAAATGTATCTTTACAAACCTATTTTTGATGAAAGAAGATAGAAACACAAAGAAGAAGGTCCCATTGAAATATGAAGACCTCCTGACTGTAGATATAAATGAAACAGCCAGCTAAACGTATCATGATCAAGGAGAGGCAGGAGTTGGGAAGACAACTTTCTGTGCAAAGATAGCATGGGACTGGGTAACAGGTGACCACTATCAAGATTACACTCTTGTAGCTGTTGTACCTCTTCGTGAAGCAAAGAATGGAAAAACAGTTGGCCAGGTACTAAAGACTTATTTATCCGATTGACAATGATGTGTCTTCAAGAGCAACTTGATGAGTACATCGCGACAAATCAGGATAAGGTCCTGAACTGTACTTTGATGTTTTGATGAGTTTTAGCTTGGAAATGTTACATGGAGAAAATGAAATTGTACAAATCCTGCAAGGTGATAAACAGAAAATCTGGCAGGTCATTGTCACTACCAAGGCCTTGGAAGGCACACGAATAGCAAATGGAATGAACTGAAGAAACATATGCATTTGTTAAAAATAGAGGATTTAAAGCGAAAAGGATGTTAAGACATATGTTCACAAAGTTTTATCAAGAATAACAAAAACCTCTGCTGCTACCACCTACTTGAGTTCATGGAAGAAGGGCAGTTGGTGACCGAATCAATGGCTCCATTTCCAATTATTGCTCTATGCTATGCCACATGTGGAGGGAGGTGGAGAGACGTGAAGTGATTCGGAAACTTCAGACATTTTCTCAGTTATTTCAAGGAGATGATTGTACATCTGAAAGAGCACTACATCTCTAAAGATTCCAAAACATTTGAGAATAGTTTAGTCCAAGATAGCAATGAAAAAATTGATAGTCATTTTGAGAAACATCCAGTAAAATTGCATTTATAATGGTCTCCTTAATGACAAAACTTGCCTTCCTTAGAACAGGAATTCAAATCATGTGCTGAAGACTTACATGTTGCTGTGAAGTTGGACTATTAACACGCGAGTTAAAAATTTCCAAAAGAGCCCATGGAGCTGTTAGAAAGGTTGCTAGACAAGAGTCCACCTTTTCATTCCCTCATAAACTCTTCCAGGAATACACAGCTGCTATTTATCTACAAGATCAATTCTCCTCAAATCATGTAGAGTTTGACAGAATTATGCTTAATACCATATTATCCAAGCCTACTCAGTACAGGTATCTTTTATACTTTACTGGATCATTCGACAAAAACATTTGTAAAGACATCATTACAAGAATGATAAGAGGAATGATTTCTTTGGATTTGATTATGGAAGTTGCATTTGAAGGACACAATGAGGAGGCTGCAAATGTCATTGAAGAAATGCAACAAGATGAACTACGCTCCCTTACAATTTACAAAGGCACCTCCTTGCATGTGATTTCTGGATACATGTTTGCTCTTAAACATTTGGTAAGATATTGCAATTTTGCAGTACTACATGTAGTACTTTACCATAATGACCCACAAAATAGTTGAAGGTTCTACTCATATAATTTTTGCATATGCAGTTAAATCATTTTACTTCAAGACTTGTACACATTATAACTTAGTCTAGTCATTAACCTCTATAGGATCATTATTTAACCATATATAATATGCACTGCGTCCCCTGTGGGGTAAAATCCATAACTGCATAGTTAGTTTTTCTAAAAATTATTTTGTCTTAATCAAATAAGATAATTATGCTAATCTATGCATGAAATCATAGTTTTTGCTCTAATTCACTAAATATAGCTCCTTGAATGATCATTTTTGGTGATAATATTTCTTTATAGCATTCCTATCGACTGTACTAGAAAAAAATTCCAATATCACAATTAATTTCTTATGTATTCTATTTTTTTTGTTGAATTTTTTATGCATTACTTTTATTTCTCTTTTTGACAAAATTGGTCTGTGACAACATTTCACTTAAAATAGCAGTAAATCAAATGATGCATTTTAACAGAAAACATAATTTGTATTGACTATACATGATATCACATTTTTGAGCAATTTTGGGTCATCCGCACAAGTACAAAATCTTGCGCAACTTGCAAACCGGGTACCTGGGGGTCGCAAATTTGGGCTCAAAAGATGTGCAAGACTTCAAAGAAACCCTAATAATAACCTCATACCTTACATTTTAAAATTTGTACTTACGGGCAGGTTTTTGCTATGATTTTACTGGTCTGTCTTTTACTTTTGCAGGTGTCTATTCGCCTTGAAGGAATACCTCAAAGTAAGATATTATCAAGGAACCTGGCAGAGAAAGTGTGCTCTCTTCAATCATTGACAAAGATTGAGTTGGTTGATTGTAATGTACCAGTTTCATTCAGCGAAAATCTAAACTTGCATTCAAAGGATTCAATGGTAATATAATGTAGTTAGTATTCAATACTCCCTGATTGGTTTCATCTAATATTCCCCTCCATACTGTGTGAGATACTTCCATGAAATATTTGAAATTAATTAAATCCTAATGTATTAAATTCACAAAAAAGAGGTGGATTTCTTGATCATATCTCCCCCTTAAATCTGGTAGAACTGCATGCACATGAGATAGAAAATAGAAATTTTTTCTTAAAAATTGTTTATAAAAACTTACCCAAATTTATTCGGAAATGAAAAAATGGTAAATTCATTAAAAATCCATAAGTGTTTTATGTTCTGGAAGAGTTAGATTTTGTTTAACATGTACATGTAGATCTACCTGATCCCACAGCTACTACAAAGAGTTTTGAAATATTTTCATAGAGCCATAAAGGCATATGCAATTCACGCAATATTTATTAAAATTATGCGTCATTGCTCGTACATTTGTATTGCTGTAGCTCAATGTCAGATGAGCCTCACATTGATATGCCTAAAATTCTCCAACTTTGATATCAAAATTGAACACAAAGGCCTTATTAAGACACCCCGAGTACTTAGCAATTTTATTCAAACTTATAAGCTGTAGTCCTTGAAAAAAAAATTAATGTATATTTTGTACAAATAGGTTGAGACTTTTCTTCTGGATCAGGTGAAGCTGACCAAAAATAGTTCTATTAATTTGGCGAAGTGCTTCTGTTCCCTGCCTAATCTGAAGATACTTCACATTAAACGTCTCAAAGAAGATTCATTGGATGATTTCCTCTCAGCTCTCCAATCAGGGGCCTCTCAATCAAAGGTACATGAATAGCTATACACTAATTAAATCGTACTTTCATTTCCCCTTTTACGGTTTTACAAGTAGAATTTGGTTATTGTTTTGCAGCACATAAGAGTTGGGATCTCTTGGGCTTCGATGGGTAATTTAACACTATGAATGCTTACCCAGAAGCAGATGTTGTCCATCACCTCAAGTTTTAACCCCTAATAGACAATGCTCTGTATATCAAACTATCACCCCACTTGGAAAAGGAGTTACGTCACTTTTCATGGCATGATAATGCCCAAAGTAGGCCAAAGAGTAAAAAAAAAAAAAACTAGACACCTAGAAATATGTCAATAAAAAGAAAACCAATTAATGAACCCCAAATTATTACACATATTCTGAAAGAGTAACTTCTCCTGCATCTTCTGGTACCATCTTTGTGTAGTATGTCTTTATGCTTCAATGAACACGACACATTGTTTGCGAACATGTCAATTTCGAATTAAGCAAGAGTGGGGATAAGATTAAAATTAGAAAAGCAGACAAAAAAAACCAACTCCATCCAGAATGAAATAGCATCACTTTTTAAGGAAAACGTTTTGAGCCAAATAACTTGGCAAGGGTGGTGTTACATTTATCGACTAGATTCTGTGTAAAAAAGAGATTGATTCGTCACGTAATCCATGAATGAGTTCACATCAAAGTGTAAATTGTCACTGACAGACCTAAAAAGGCCTCTTAATATTTTTGAAAAGTGATTATTTTGTCTTTGACGTGTGCTCACTCATGCCTAACTCTACAGATCTATCTCATTTTTACACAAAGTGTAGTCGATATGTGTAACAACATCCCTGCCAAGTTATTTAGCGTAAGACGTTATCGTTAAAAAGTTATGCTATTTTAATCAGGATGGACTTGCCTTTTTTCAGTAGCTTGTTTGTAGTATATTGATTTTACTCCCACTTTTGCACAATTCAAAATTTACAATGTTCGCAAACAATGTGCTGTTTCATCCAAGTGTAAAGATATGACACAAAAAATTGATACCAAAACAATGCAGGAAGAGTTACTCTTTTGGAATATGTATAACAATTTGGGGTTCAATAATTAGTTTCTCTTTTATTGAATTTGTTCAAGATGTCTATTTTTTTCTGACTCACTTGGTAGTAAAAACAGCTTGTTTTGCTATGATCCGAAATTAAGCTTCGAGATTGGTCCGACTGTCTTTCCTGAGTGTGTTTCACAAACTTTTGTTTAATCAAATAACATCCCACAATCTGATAATTATGTTTCATGGTAAAGATGTAACCCAGTTACGCAAGAATAGAAAGAAAGACAGTATACCTTGTTAGGCATCAATAACTAGTTACCCTTAACTAACTAGTTACCCTTCCTGGCGGAGGACTTCAGGGATAGGAACTACAAGGTACAAAGGTATACAATGTTACATGTGTGCTTTGGATTAGTGGATCAAAAGTATTCTTCAGTTGTGAATGATGTTCTTTATAGCAGACATCATAAATTCCAAAGAAATATAATTTACAAAGATTATTGCAGTAAAACAATACACAGTGCATTTTTACCATGCCCTTAACAATGTCATACTTCTCACCTCTAATTTGTCTGTTGTTGACGCACATATTACATGTATAGCTTATTAAATATCTATCCAATAGACTAATTGATTTTGTTCTTCACTGGGCATTAAAAAAATCAAGACTATATTGCAATCACTTTTATTTATTTCTTCACAGGTTGACCCTCTTCAAATAGATGGCACATATACCAATGAGTCTGCATCACAAACATTAGTTTCCAATGTTATACAGTATGTAAATGTATATCCATTAGAAACCATAGCAAGTAGTTAAATTAGGCAAATAATGATTATGATCTAGTAAAATACTATGCTTTACATTCATTATTTATTCTTAACAGTGTAATCTTTTCAAATAGATGACAATGATATCAGTGAGTCTGCAATCACAACACTATGGTGCTAGTATCTGTGCCATGCCATGCCTCAATGATGTCAAACTAAAAGGAAAACTTTCAGATGGATTCTACAATGAACTCGGGGAAGGAGCTTCGTCATTCATGGTACATGTAGCAATATCATAAAACAAGTACATGTATATGCAAATTTTTTAAACATAGAAATGCCTAGCAAACATTCATGCATGTACATGTATATACCAACCTGATAATGTAAGACCTAATTATAATTTTCAAGCATGTATGTTAGAAATATCAGCATTTTACTACGTAAGTCTCGGGTTGGAAATGAGAGATCCTGTTGATCACGTGATTGTCAATTCATTGGCGCGTGTTTTTAAATGTGGGATGGTTTTTTCTAAACCTCCAATTATTGCAAGAATTTCGCAGAAATTCTGTATTTGCAATCTTCAAATGTAATGGAACACCGAAGAGATTGATTATCTGTAGGCATGGCCACGGAAGAGAAGAAAATAACTCTGAATATGACCGCGTAGCGGCAGAAAATTTGATCAGAAAACAACCGCATGGAGCGGTGAAGTAGAGTCCAGCTGACCGCGCAGCGGTAGCAAAAGCCGCCGATTGCTTGGCGGGGAAGACAAGTTGAACAAGCCATTTTGTAATAAACTCGTCCATTGATGACAAGATTGGACAGGTCAATAACTGCTTTGATAATTTCACGGATTATTTTGCATATTACTGGAGGATCGTCCCAAATATAACGAGGGAATATTTGTGGGCGTAGGCCATGCACCACCGCCTGAGCGACTCTGTGATCGCTCTATGCTACATGCTACGTGGTAGCATGCACAAAGCTTAAGCAGCTGGAATCGAGCGGGCCTCTGATCTCGGCTAAAGCCGTACTTTCCTGGACGAAGTGCCATATAAGGTCTAATACGAAGCTCAACCAACAATGAATGAAGTCTTATTGTTTCCTCAGGATGGGGAAAAACTCAGTCGCGCTGATGAGTCTTACTCTGCAACTTAAAGAAATCCAAAGATTGAGATAAGAAGACTTCACCGTTTATCGAGGATAACTCAACATGTATTGAAAGGATCGATAAAGATTGGTGGATTTTGCCTAGTGCAATTTAAATCATCCCCTCGGGGATAGACTTTCTCCACCAGCAGCTTAACTGCCGTCGGAAAATGTCCGTCATGAGTTTGATTTGAATGTTATTAAAACATGCATGGAGCTTGATTCATGGATAACTCGCCTAGTATATTATGACTGGCAACATTTTTTAGCGTACAGTGGTATCAACGTATTGATCATGTTGATCGTCTCGCCAATTCAAGAGCTGATTAACGTCATTAATGAGGACGTGCAGTGTCCGCTTTTGGAAAACGACCTTAGCCTAACTTTATGTTATACAGTATAAAGAGAGATCTTACGTCTGATCCTTTCATTATTCAAGCTGTATTTATGCCTACAGGGCTGCAAGTTTGAACTTGCCCCATTGCTAATTCTCATTTTAGAAAAAGCTGTGAATTCAAGGGAATTCTCAAGAAACAGCTTTTACTCAAGAAGAGGTTGATATAAAGTTGGATGATGGAAATGTCATAGAGGCATTTATACAAGTGTGAAGAGAGAGAATTAATTTTATTTGTTTACGGGGCCAAAGTTGTCTAGCAGCCTTCGGGTCATGCTCGATTTGTCAGAATTGGATAAGATTTTTTCAGACCGGCATTTATAAGACAACTATATATCCATCATCGCCATATAAGTCTCATATATAGGAGACTATTCAGGATCACTCGACCTGGGAAGTATTTTCAGATTCTTCTGGCGGGAAAATGGGCTGGGCTATAGCCAACAAGACCCTTTACAAACCCGTCTCAATTTGCACCCTCGGGGAGCAAGAAGGTCATAATGTGATCATAATATAATTACATGATACACTTATGTCATGGCAAAGTCCACCATAGAAGTGGGAAGAGTCGTTTGTGTATCGATTGGGTTCATAATTCACCCTGAAAGAAATTTGTTTTAGACCAGAGGCAAATCGTGGGCCTTGTCGTCAGGGTATGTGACCTTTTCTCGCTTCTGGGTTTCAATAAGTTTGAACCCCATAATTGGATAATGAGAGTTCGCCTCTCACAAGAAAACAAGGGTCGATTTAGACGGTTTGAATTTGAACACCTATATTATGAGTGTTTTCTCTCACAAGAAAAACGAGATAAAGCAGTCTTGTCATGAGCTGTGGGATATTGGGAATGTTGCAATTATTAGACAATAAGCATGATAAGTTCCCATTATGCTTTGTCAGTTACATGTCGGCGGCATTATACCGAGTGAGTCAAAAAAAACTTTACACCTAGAAAAATGTCAATCAAAAGAAAACCAAAAAAAAATAAATTATAAATCCCAAATTATTTTACATATTCTGAAAGAGTAACTTCTCCCGCATCTTTTGGTACCATTTTTGTGTAGTATGTCTTTACGCTTGGATAAACACGACGCATTGTTTGCGAACATGTCAATTTCGAATTGTGCCAGAATTGGAGTAAAATCAAAACAACAAAAAGCTAGAAAAAAGCAACCTTATCCTGATTAAAATAGCATAACTTTTTAACGAAAATGTTTTCCGCTAAATAACTTGGCAGGGGTATTGTTTCATAATTATATTGACTACATTTTGTATGAAAATGAGATAGATTTGTAGAGCCAGGCATGAGCGAGCACACGTCAAAGACAAGATAATCACTTTTCAAAAGTATTAAGAGGCCTTTTTTGATCTGTCAGTGGCAATTTACTC
>CALNVZ010000080.1:768943-802234 GCA_940671915.1 Paracentrotus lividus
GCCGCAGACTTTTCCTCGGACTAAAAGAGTATGCGGCAGGTCTGCGACATGATCTTATTTGCATGTGAAAACCTGCGGCAGGTCTGCTGCAGACCTGTGACAATTATGCGGCAGGAGTATGCGGGAGGCCCAAAATTTTCCTATGGGATGACATATGCCTAGACCCTTAATTCTTCATCTTTACTTTTTGATTCTCACAAATCTTTGTCACTGGAACAAAAAGTGACAGCATTAATAGGTACGTACAGATTGAATATATTTTAGATGTTTCTTTCCCAGGTAGGCCCTATCTATCCTAGTACGTGTAACTTGTATTTCATGGATATGTAATGGAAAGTCAATGTAAAATAATGGACATTTGTTTTGTCATCAACAGTCAAGTCCCTGATGGAACTCTTCTGGACATTGCCAAGAGGATACCTCAGGATAAAATGTATGATCTCGGAGCCAAGCTTGGGGTTGATCTCAGTGCTCTGAGAAGATACCGCACATCAAACACAATGTGTGGAACTGTTAACTATAATGGAACAACTGATATGCTTGTAGACTGGAGAGACAATGCATCTATTGAAAAGCAAAGGGATATCCTGAGGAATGCACTGAATGCATCTTCCCTTCAAGCTGTAGCTGAAGAATACTTGCCACAAGGTAAATTCTCAAGAAATAAAGTCTTCTTTTTCTTTTAAATAGAAAAGTCAGAGAAATGTTGATTTAATTGTGTACGTATTATAAAAGAAGGAAAAGAACAAAAAACAAAAAGAAAAAGATAATCATTACCTTTGAAAGAACAGCAGAAACCTGCCAATGTTTCAATTTTTTTTTTTTAGGGTGTTTTTATGGGCTTGCAGTGATCGTCTGCGTTCGCGGAGCGGGGGTGGAGCGGGGATGGCCACACCCTTTCGTGAACAAGGGGGGGGGGGGCTTTTCTCGAAAGGCTGTGTTTAGTAGTTTTCTGAACCAGTCGTTTTTACGAAAATTATTCTTTAAATAATAACAATATAATATTAATAGATAATAATAATAATAATAATAATACCCAATATTTCTATCGCGCCTTTCCTAAATATAATAGGAGAAATAGAGGGGAGCTTGCATATCTGTTGATTTTGAAGTTCATTATTCTAGAGAGATAGAGAAATAGCGTGTTTTCTATTCTGAATAAATTCACATTTGCATAGTTAAGAAGCTCCACCCAACAATATTTAGAAAAGTAGCATATTTGTTGATTTTTTAGCCGTGAGGCACGGACGATTGTAGTTGGACACAGACACACATACTTGACCCCTTTTTTATATTTTGATAACCGAACGGTTATCAAAAATCATGGACAAATGTGACCGGAGGAGACTCGGGGGAGCGCCCCCTCCACTCCAGTCTCATGCAAAGTCTTTCGTGCAACTGGCAATATATAGAAGGGAACCAAACAAAGTCCAAACAATCGTCGAAGAATGGAGGGGTGGGAGTAGGGAAAATCTTTGCTTCTCAAACGGAGTCCATGATGAAAATGGTTTTATTTCAGACACAATTCTTCCGCAGTTAGATCAGATGTAAGTTTTAAAGGGGAAGTTTACCCTGGAATTTTATTGGTCTTAAAAAATGAAGAAAAATAATAGAAAAAATTTAGTGAAAGTTTGTAGAAAATCGACCAAAAAATAGCGAAGTTATGAATATGTAAAGTTTTGATTCTGTGACGCCACGTGCGAGCAGCTCTCCCATTGGTTGTGTATGTAAATTCCATAAATTTGTCTTTTTGTCATGGTTCTTGACAAAGGAATTGGTCAATGTGATATAGTCATGTATATGAACATATGTTTGATGGTATATCGACCGCTCAGGTGACATAATTATTTTCTTCTGAAAAAAATGACATTTTATGGAATTTACACTACATAACATATGGGAGATCTGCTCGCATGTGACGTCACAGAATCAAAACTTTGAATATTCATAACTTCATCATATTTTGGTCGATTTTCCCCAAACCTTCACTCATATTTTTCTTTTATTTTTCTGCATTTTTTAAGACCATTAAAAATCCAGGGTGAACTTCCCCTTTAAGTATACGCGTGGGAAAGTGTGTTGCGCTTTGGTGTTAAAGAACAAAAGAGGCTGCGTTTTTATGATAATTGCCGACATAATTATACATGCGCGCGCGTATGACATTTTTATGTAGATTACGTGGCGCTTTGATTATAGTGGGCAAATTTGTAAACAACTCAACAGTTGTACTCTATTTAAATGCATTCTCCCACGATTGGCTCAGGTATACAATTTGACGCAAGGGTTGCTATCTTTTTATTCTCAGTTCGACATAATATATTGCAAGATTTCTAACATGACACCAAGTAATCAAAACATTCATTTAATCCTCTGAGTCTTTCTTCTTTCTTTGTCATTTCTTTTTTTTTTTCTTCTTCATAAATTAAGATCAAGAGTGGGGCGACTCCGCCCTATATCGATTATATTTAAGCCTACAGGAGCGGCAGGTATTCATGGGCATCACTCCGAACTTGAGCTGGGGTGGGGGCGGGGGGTGGTACAACATGGACCTCGCCTCGGCTTTCCAGCTTCTTTAATACTCAAAATAATTTGAATAAGAATAGGAATACTAGAAAGTGCCCCTTTATTTCTTAAATATATCTTTTAAACCCCCAACTTTTCGGCTCGCGCTCGCGGATACTACATCATAATGCACAATTAACTCAAATTTTGAGCTCAAAATTTTATGCCAATTCAGTGGGGTATAGAATGCACAATTAACTCAAATATAAAAATCATATTACTAAATCTTAATCATAATGCACAAATAACTCCAATATTTACCTCAAAACTTTCAGCTCGCCCTTCGCGCTCGCGGATACTAGATAGGGTCTGTAATACACAATTATCTACAATTATTTATAAAAGTGCCCCTTTATATATCTTTTAAAACCCCCAAAACCATAATGCACAAATATCTCCAATTTTGAGCTAAAAAATTTCGGCTCGCGCTTCGCACTTGCAGGCAGATACCAATAATTCAGTAGGGTAGGCCTACATAATGCGCAATTAACTCAAATTTTTACCTCAAAGTTTCCATCTCACGCTTCGCGCTCGTGGATACTAAATAATAGTCTATACTGCACAGTTATCTCAAATATTTTCGGCTCGCACTCGCTTTGCTTTTTTTGTCATTAATGAAATACAAAACACATTTTTAAGAGCATCAATTAAAATGCAATTTTTGGGGCGCTCCCCCTATTCATCCGAATACATTTCTCTTCATGCCTCTGGTCTCGATTGCCCCCTTTTCAGGAAAAATGCACGCTTTCCATCGGGAGTGTTTTGAACTCGCGATTCACGCTCGCTCCGCTCGCAAGATTTTTTTAAAAGTTGGCCCCCCCCCCCTCTGGAAAACCCTAGATCCGTGCATGCCATACATTCGTGATTTTAAGCCTCTTCAGCCACCCCCACACGAATAACGAACGGATACAATTGCGAAATAAATTATTTAGTTATTGAGTGATAACGGACCAATTTTAGAAATGAAACTTATGCTTTACCGGAAGAATTCGCCGCTGAAATAAATTTTTCATTAAATAAAGACAGAACGAAAACAATTTCGGAAGAAATTATTTAGTTATGGACTGTTAAACGGCCCGACTTTAGAAGCGAAACTAATTCTTTATCAGTAGAAGTCGCCGTTGATAATTTTGTGAAACAAATTATTCTCCGAAAATCAAAATTTAACAGCAGATGCTGCTAATTAATGACACCTCCCCCCCCCCCCCCCCCCCCGGCCCCCCAAAGATCCCCCTTATCTGGAGGTTATTCATGGGTGACCAAAAGACAGTCCCCAACTATCTTAATCCATTCGCTCTGGCAGTGATAGCTCAATTTTCGGAATAATGAACCTTTTTCTATTTTCGGAATAACGAACCTTATTCTATTAACGGAAAACCAAACCTTATTCTATTTTCGGAATAACGAACCTTGTTCTACTTTCGGAATGACGAACCTTTTTCTATTTTAGGAATAACGAACCTTCGGAATAACGAACACTACCCCCCCCCCCCCCCCTGCGGACCACCGGACCCGCAGTGCGGCGCGGACTATCGGACCAGCGGACTATCGGGCTACAGAAACAAAAAATGCAAGCTCTCCTCTATTTCTCCTATTTAATCATAAATTAAAATATTGTTATTATTTAATGAATAATTTTCATAAAAACGACTGGTTCAGAAAACTACTAAACACAGCCTTTCGAGAAAAGCCCCCCGGTGTTCCCGAATGGGTGCGGCCATCCCCGCTCCATCCCCGCTCCGCGAACGCAGACGATCGTTGCAAGCCGTTTTTATGATGTCTTGTCAATAGTGATATTATTAATAATGCTACTCGTAATAATATTCTGAATTTATATAGCACCTAATACATAGTTAGACGTCTCTATTAAGCGCTTTACAGATAAATCAAATTGAGTGTTTTCCTGATAATGTATAGCTTACCGTGGTTACCACAAGCAAGATAATAAATTGTGTTTGGGAAGAGACAATGAATCGACACATGAAAAACTAATTGAAGACAAGCACAGAAAGGAGAGAAAATGTCAGCTGGTGCTTTCACTCAGATACATCAAATATGTTCCTCGGTCCACAGTAAAATGGCTTCTTTGTAGTAAGCAGAACATAACACAACAAATAGAAATATTATTTTCTTTTCTTTATCTGTTCATTACACACATAGCATCAAGAGCAAATTCTTCCCCAGGACCTGTTAATCGAAAGAGGACTGCTTCAGGAACACCTGTACAATCTGAACAGGTTCCCATGGATTCTACCTCCTCATCATTTCTCACCATACCATCAACATCTGGACATTCATCTGCTTCTACCCCACAGAATCCATCTCTACCATCTACCAATTGCACCAAACCAATAACAAAAGCACAGTTAGATAGGTGTATTGCTGACATCAAAGATTCTTATCGTGTTAATCTGTGTCAGGTACCTACAAGTCCACTTGACTCAGATTCCATTGTTGAATTACAATGTATCTTTACAAATCTCCTCTTGATGACAGAAAATAGAAATACAAAGAAGAAGGTCCCGCTAAAATATGAAGACCTGCTCAATGTTAACATAAATGGTAGTCCAGCTAAACGTATCATGATCCAAGGAGAGGCAGGAGTTGGGAAGACAACATTTTGTGCAAAGATTGCTTGGGACTGGGTTAATAGGCCTACATGTGACCTCTATCAAGATTACACTCTTGTAGCTGTTGTACCACTTCGTGAAGCAAAGAATGGAAAAACAGTTGGCCAGGTACTGAAGACTTATTTATCCGATGGCAATGATGTGTCTTCAGAGCAACTTGACGAGTACATTCGCACAAACCAGGATAATGTTTTGACTGTATTTGATGGTTTTGATGAGTTTGGCGTGGAAATGTCTCATGTAGAAAATGCCATTGTTAAGATACTGCAAGGTGAAAAACACACATCGGGGAGAGTCATTGTCACAACAAGGCCATCGAAGGCTGATGAAATAGCAAATGGAATTAACAAGACGAAACAATATGCATTTGTTAGAATAGAGGGATTTAAGCGAAATGATGTAGAAACATATGTCACAAAGTTTTATCGAGATGACAAGACCTCTGCAGATACCCTATTAGAATTCATGAAAGAGGGCAGAGTGGTGACCGAATCAATGGCCCCATTTCCAATATTTTGCTCTATGCTATGTCACATGTGGAGGGAGGTGGAGAGACGTGAAGTGATTCAAAAACTCCAAACATTTTCTCAGCTATTTCAGGAGATGATTGTACAACTTAAAGAGCATTATATCTCCAAACAGGTTGATACAATAGACGATACTTCAGTACAAGGCATCAAAGAAAAAATTGATGGTCACTTTAAGAAGATCAGTGATATTGCATTCAATGGTCTTATTAATGACAAACTTTCCTTTCTTAAACAAGAGTTCGAGTCTTGTCTTGAAGCCCTACGTGTCGCGCTTGGTGTTGGACTGTTGACTAGAGAGAAAACAATGTCTAAACGAGCCGAAGGCGCTGCAAGAAAGGTTGCTAGATTCAATTCCACCTTTTCATTTCCCCATAAACTCTTCCAGGAATACACAGCAGCAGTCCATCTAGAAAATCTATTTAACTCTCATTATGATGAATTTGATAGCATAATGAAAAATACTATTTTACGTAAACCTATTCAGTACAAGTACCTTTTGTTCTTCACTGGATCATTTAACAGCATTATTTGTAAAGACATACTAAAAAGAATGATACAAAAGAAGACTGCTTTCAATTTTATTGTTGAAGTAGCATTTGAAGGGCACAGTGAGGAGGCTGCCAATGTCATTGAAGAAATGCAACAGCAACGCTCCCTGACAATTAAGAAAGGAACTTCAGTACATGTGATTTCTGGGTACATGTTTGCTCTTAAAGATTTGGTAAGAGGCAATTGTGTAATACTATTACTTAACCATAGTTTACTTTTAACACACAGAATAGTTGAAGCTTTTACTCATATAATTTTTGCATATGCTGGCAAATCATTGACCTTCAAGACTTGTACATATTGTAGTTTAATCTAGCCACTAACCTTGTTCATATAATTAACTTTTATCTCCTTCCATAGGATCGTATCATTTAAAGAGCACATTTATTTTAAACCATATTTACCTGAAAACTTTGGATGGTTCTTTCAATATGTTAAATACATAAAATTCAATTTGTTTAGAACTAAGTAAGATTTCATTGTTGATTTTATAGGTATTTTCATTTCCTGTTTAATGAATCTCCTCCTATTTAAAGCTTAACATTTCCCACCCCACATTCATTTGATTTAGTTTATCTTCTTCTCGAGTCCTTTCTCCTATTCTTCTGTTTGATTTGTAATTATACCTGATTACATTTTAACCCTAAAAAGACTGGGCTATTTTGACACACATAAAGACTGGGGGGGGGGGCTCATTCAGCCCCCCCCCTAAGATCTCGGCCGTTGAGCGCGTGATCGCGCCGAAAATTGGCACACGCGTTACCCACGGCATCCTTTCCAAAACCAAAGAGTCATATTCTCCGAAAAATTTCTTCACTAATTAATTATGCTAATTTATGCATAAAATCTAAGATTTGCTCTAATTAATTAAATAAAGCTCTAAAAGTGCTAATTTTTGGTTTACAGGCTCTTTGTAGGCTTCTGGTGAAATGGGTTTTAAAAAAAAATCTGTATCAAGATTTTTTTCTTATGTATTTTATTGTTTTTAAAATTTCTTATGTATTTCTTTGTTTTTTGACTTTTTGTTTTTTATTGTTTTTTCGATGGAAATCATTGGTGACACTATTTTAATCATAAACAACCTTAAATTAATTGATTTTAATCAGTTAAAGAGAAAATAATGATACATTTATGAATTTCGGCTGAAAACACAATTTGTATTTGATTTGTACACAAAATCACGTATTTGAGCTACTTTGGGTCTGACGCACGGTTACAAAATGTTACGTAATTTCGGAACCGCGTACCCGGGCATCGCAAATTTGGTCTCAAAAGTTGCGCGAGACTTGAAAGAAAATAGTCATGAAGTCTCGCCGAATTTTTTTTTTGCGTTGCGAAGTTATCGCGAAAAATGTCGAGGGGGGGGCTGAATGAGCCCACCCCAGTCTTTTTAGGGTTAAAGGTCATAGTATGCATTGTATATTATATTGATTCTTAGGGGAATCCGAATTAGACTCTACCCATTAAGTATTGAACGCAGGCGATCCCATTAGGCGAAAGAGAAGTAAGATCAGCTTGGGAGCAGGGGAAGGGGAGAAAAGGGCATTGTAGAAGGTGACTCATGGTCTCCTCCGCTCCGCATTCGCATACTGGCCTTCCTTCAGTGTCAATGCCCCATTTGGCCATTAAAGGGATTGAGTAACTTTCAAAAACAAGAGCAATTAGATCAAGATTATTGAAATTATATTGTTCCTACAGTAAAAACAAACTACTGAAAGTTTCAGATCAAATGGAAGTCGTCTACTATCTTAAAACAGTGAAATTTCAAACGCGGCCGAGGATACGGCTGCGCATGATTAATTTATACCGCTCCGTTGAAAGCTTAGCCTCCCGGTACACACGGGGACTTGACAACAGGAAATGCGGTGAAAACCACGTGCGTTGAAAAGCACGCGTTTTTTTTTAAGCGTCTCGAGGCGGGTTAGAAAATTTGAGTATAAAATCTTAGATATCTCGCAAGTAGAGCAAGCAAGTAAACTGCAAATTTTAAGGAATACCAGACTGACCTATATGTTCATAATCATGATGGCAAAATTAGCTAAATCCAAAGTTTGCAATTTGAATATCATTCAATGATCCTGCATCCCTTTAATACCTTGCAACGGTCGACTCCAGCCTGTAGGTGATTCAAACAGAGCCAGAACGGCCGGGGTTCACGAGATCCTGATGGGAGGGACTCCTTGGGGCCGATGATGACATTGTGAGGTGCATACTCAAGATGGGTTGACCAAAGGTCGAACCTACAGTTGTGGGGGCTCTGGTTGAGGGGCACGGTAGAGTGAAGAAAACTATGCATGGATCTCAAACGCTTTGTTGAAGAGAGGGTGGAGTGGATCATGTTCTTGTTTAAGTTTCTCCTTTTGAGAGAGTGCAGACCTCCTGATGTGAGGAGGAGCAATGCCACTGAGGATGTAGAGATCATCTACCTTGGTCGGTTTAAGGCAGCCTGTTATGGCCCTACACGCACTGTTGAGTGATGGGTCTATCTTTAAAGGGATGCAGTAACATTGAATTATATTCAAATCACATTTATTCGATTTAGCTTATTTTGCCAACATAATTATAAACACTTAGGTCAATCTGGTATCTCAACAAAATCGCAAGCTAATTGCTTGCTTTACCTTCGAGATATCAATGATTTCATACTCAAAATTTATAAACCAACACCTGATGGTTTATAAAACCATGTGCTTTTCCACACACCCATTTCCTGTTGTAAAGTTCCCCGTCTCTAGCGGCCTGGTGGGTTATCAGCAGAGGATTCTGGTGTTGGGCTGTATGCTTGGCATTGTTTGTTACACTATTTTAAGGTAGTAAATGACTTCCATTTGATCTGAAACTTTCAGGAGTTTGTTTTTACTGTGAGAACAATATAATTTTATTAATCTTGATATAATTGCTCTTGTTTTTGAAAGCTTCTTAATCCCTTTAAAGCATGGGCTGACCTGCCCCATACAGGACGTGCATATTCTGCAGCTGAGTAGCAGAGGGCAAGGGCTGTTGTGTGGATGGTGCTTGCATCAGTGCCCCATTTCGAGTTAGCTAGCTCCTTTAGGATGCTGTTCCTGGCACTGACCTTCTTCTTGGTTTTCAAGATGTGATTCTTGTAGGTGAGGGAGCGATCTAGAGTTACCCCAAGTTAGACTGGATTGGAAGTTTGCTCTATTTTCTTACCATACCACTTGACCTTTAGTTGACGGTTGGCCTCTCTATTTTTAAGATGGAAGGCGCTGATCTGCGTCTTGGAGGAATTCGCATGAAGGTGGTTGGATCTGTAGTATGGGACGAGACCATCCAGAGCAGATGAGAGTGTTGCTTCAATTTCCTCGAATGAGTCACACTGCGAGGCGATACAGAGGTCATCTTCGTATATGAAGCTCCTAGTTTCTGGATGGACTGGTTGGTCATTGGTGTAGATGTTGAAAAGGAGAGGGGCAAGGACACACCCTTGGGGTAGGCCATTCTTCTGGGTGCGCCATCTACTGTGGCTCACATTGAGATCTACGAAGAAGCGCCTGTTGGATAGCATTGATTGGATGAGCTCTGTGAACTTCAGGTCTTTGGTCAGATCAAAGAGCTTCTTGGCTAGAATCCGATGATTGATAGTGTCGTAAGCTGCTGATAGGTCTACAAAAGCAGCTCCTGTGATTAGGCCCTTCTCAAAACCATCCTAAATATGCTGAGTAAGGTTGAGTAGTTGGCCAGTACAGGACTTTTCAGGTCTGAAACCGGCCTGTTCAGGGATGAGATGGTCATCCACAAAAGTGGCAATCCGATTCAGCAGGAGGCGCTCAAACAGCTCGTAGGTGTGACATAGCAGGGAGATAGGTCTGTAGCTTAGTTTATATCTAATAGTGTTACTGTATCAGGAATCCAAGTGATTCCTTGATGTAGGGCACTTAATGATTAGCACATTGCGATATTGCTATTTTATCCCTTTTTTAATAGGTGTCAATTCGTCTTGAAGGAATACCGAAATATAAGATATTATCCAGGAACCTTGCAGAGAAAGTGTGCTCTCTTCGATCACTGACAAAGATTGAGTTGGTTGATTGTAATGTCCCACTTTCATTCAGCGAAAATCTACAATTGCATTCAAAGGATTCAATGGTAATATAATGGAGTTAGTATTCAATACTCCTTGATTGGTTTCATCTAATATTCCCCTCCATACTGTGTGAGATACTTCCATAAAATATTTGAAATTAATTAAATCCCAATGTATTAAATTCACAAAAAAGAGGTGAATTTCTTGATCGTATTTCCACCCTTAAATCTGGTAGAACTGGTTGCACATGAGATAGGAAATAGACATTTCTTCTTAAAAATTGTTTATAAAAACTTACCCAAATTTATTCGGTAATGACAAAATGGTTATTCATTAAAAATCCAAAAGCGTTTTATTTCCTGGAAGTTAGATTTTGTTTAACATGTACATGCAGAACTACATGATCCCACAGCTACTACAAAGATTTTTGAAATATTTTCGTAGAGCCATAAAGGCACATGCAATTCATGCAACATTTATTAACAATTTGCGTCAGTGCTCATATTGCTGTAGCTTAATTTCAGATGAGCCTCACATTGATATGCCTGAAAATCTCCAACTTTGATATTAGAATGGAACATAAGATAAAGGCCTAATTAAGACACCATGAGTACTTAGCAATTTTTTCGAAATTACAAGTTGTAGTCCTTGTAAATGTTTTCTTTTTTAATATATATTCTGTACAAATAGGTTGAGACTTTTCTTCTGGGTCAGGTGAAGCTGAAAAAGAAAAGTTCTATTAAGTTGGCGAAGTACTTGTGTTCCCTACCCAATCTGAAGCTACTTTACTTTAAACGTCTCAAAAAAGATTCATGGGATGATTTCTTCTCAGCTCTCCAATCAGTAGCCTCACAATCAAAGGTACATGTACATGAATGGACATACACTTTAATTAAATCATACTTTCATTTCCCCTTCTACGGTTTTACAAGTAGAATTTGGTTATTGTTTTGCAGCATATAAGTGTTGGGATCTCTTGGGCTTTGATGGGTAATTTAACACCATGAATGCTTACCCAGTAGCAGATGTTGTCCATCACCTGAAGTTTTATCCCCAATAGAGTTACGTCACTTTCATGGCATGATAATGCCCAAAGCAGGCCAAAGAATATTTATACCGAGTGAGTTAGAAAAAAATTAGACACCTACAAAAATGTCAATAAAAAGAAAACCAATTAATGAACCCCAAATTATTATACATATTCTGAAAGAGTAACTTCTCCTGCATCTTCTGGTACCATCTTTGTGTGGTACGTCTTTATGCTTCAATTATCACGACGCATTGTTTGCGAACATGTCAATTTCGAATTGTGCAAGAGTGGGGATAAGATTAAAACAAGAAAAGCAGACAAAAAGACAACTCCATCCAGAATGAAATAGCATCACTTTTTAAGGAAATTTTTTTGAGCCAAATAACTTGGCAAGGGTGGTGTTACATCTATCGTCTAGATTCTATGTAAAAAATAGATTGATTCGTCACGTAATCCATGAATGAGTACAAATCAAAGTGTAAATTGTCACTGACAGACCTAAAAAAAAACCTCTTAATACTTTTGAAAAGTGATTATTTTGTCTTTGACGTGTGCTCACTCATGCCTGACTCTACAGATCTATCTCATTTTTACACAAAGTGTAGTCGATATGTGTAACAACATCCCTGCCAATTTATTTAGCGTAAGACATTTTCGTTAAAAAGTTATGCTATTTTAATCAGGATGGACTTGCTTTTTTGGCTTGCAACGATCGGTCTGCGTTCGCGGAAGCGGGGTGGAGCGGGGATGGCCGCACCCTTTCGGTGAACACCGGGGGGGGGGGGTGCTTTCTCGCGAAAGGGTGGGTTGAGGGAGGGGAGTAAAATTAACGCACCATTCGGGAACACCGCGGGGGGGGGGCTTTTCTCGAAGGGTGTGCTTAGTAGTTTTCTGAACCAGTTCGTTTTTATGAAAATTATTTCATTAAATAATAACAATATATTACTTAATGAGATTATAATGGAAAGAAATAAGAGGAGAGCGTTGCCATTTTTTGTTGTTGTGAATAGAAGTTCATAATTTAGACCCCCCCCAGCGGCTATAGCCCGATAGTCCGCAGTCCGTAGTCCGCATGGGGGGGGGGATTGTGTTCGCGTTATTCGAGAGTTTCGTTATTCCTAAAAATAGAAAAAGGGTTGTTTATTCCTAAAATAGAAAAAGGTTCGTTATCCGAAATAGAACAAGTTACGTTATTCGAAAAAGAATAAGGTTTGGTTTTCCGATAATACAATAAGGTCGTTATCCCGAAATAGAAAAAAAAGGTTCGTTTTTAATTTTCCGGGAAAAATTGAGTAAAAACTACTGCCAGAGCGAATGGATGCATAAGATTGGGGACCTGTATGTTTTGGTCACCATGGAATAACCTCCAGATAAGGGGATTGGGAGGGGCGGAGAGCGGTGTCATTATTTTCTTTTTTCTTGATTTTCGCGAGAATTTAATTTCACAACATTATCAACGGCGACTTCATACTGATAAAGAATTAGTTTCGCTTCTAACAGTGGCGTTAACAGTCCATAACTAAATAATTTCTTCCGCCAATTGTTTTCGTTCTGTCTTTATTGGAAAATTTAGAAATTATTAAATGAAAAATTTATTCGCGGCGAATTCTTCTGGGTAAAGAACTAGTTTCCATTCTAAAATTGGTCCGTTAATCACTCAATAACTAAATACAATTATTTCGCCAATTGTATTCCGGTCTGTCATTGTCGTGGGGGGGGGGGGGTGACTGAAGGGGCTTAAGAATAACGAATGTAGTGGCAGGCGGCGCATCCAGGATTTTTCCAGCGGGGGGGGCAAACTTGTTAAAAAAAATCTTTCGAGCCGGGCGAGGCCAACGAGCGCGAATTGCGAGTTTAAAACACTCCCCGAAACTAATTAATTGGCCTATACTGACCTAAAACGGAATTTAAACAATTTGTATTTTTACCCCTATGAAAACAAAATAATAAAAATTATATTAGCACAAAAAGAAACAAAAATCTGAAATTTTAAACCAAACTTTAGTGGTTGGAAATATGTATTTTAAAATTGCCACCATGAATACGATTTTTTGCCCCATTAGATTACATCAGACGTTGCGAGTGCAAAAATTTTGCCATTTAAACTACCTGAAGAACGGCATGTATAGCAATGTTGTTATGGCAGAGGCGGTAGAACGAATTTGAAAGTGGGGGTCATGATTGAAACGGGCATTTTTCCTGAAAAGGGGCATAGAGACCAGAGGCATAAAGAGAAATGTATTCGGATATGGGGGAGCGCCCCAAAAATTGCATTTTTAATGATGCTTTTAAGAATGTGTTTTGTATTTCATTAATGCAAAAAGCAAAGCCGAGCGCGAAGCGCGAGCCCGAAAAATATTTGAGGATGACTGTGCAGTATAAACTATATCTAGTATCCGCGAGCGCGAAGCTGAGATGAAACTTGAGGTAAAATTTGAGGTTAAGTGCGCATTATGTAGGCCTACCCTACTAAATTATTGGTATCTGCAAGCGCGAAGCGCGACCTGAAATTTTTTAGTTCAAAATTGGAGATTATTGTGCATTATGGTTTAGTATCCGCTAGCGCGAAGCGCGAGCCGGAAAATTTTGGTTTTAAAAGATTATAGAAAAAGGGGCACTTTCTAGTATAAGAAATTGTAGATAATTGTGTATTACGTACAGACCCTATTTAGTATCCGCGAGCGGAAGAGGCGAGCTGAAGTTTTGAGTAAATATTGGAGTTATATGTGCATTATGATAGTATTACGATTTTTATATTTGAGTTAATGTGTGCATTCTATACCCTACTGAATTGGTATAAAATTTTGAGCTCAAAATTGGAGTTAATTGTGCATTATGATGTAGTATCCACGAGCGCGAAAAATGAAATGACAAAGAAAGAAGAAAGAATAATTTTTTTAGAAGATTAAATGAATGTTTTGATTATTTGGTGTCATGTTAGAAATCTTGCAATATATTATGTCGAACTGAGAATAAAAGATAGCAACCCTTGCGTTATTGTATACCTAACCAATCATGGGAGAATGCATTTAAATAGAGAACAACTGTTGAGTTGTTTACAAATTTACCGACTAATCAAAGCGCCGCGTAATCTACATAAATGTCATACGCGCGCATGTCGGCAATTATCATAGAAACGCGGTCTCTTTTTGTCTTCACGTCAAAGCGCAAAACACACTTTCCCACGCGTATGCTTTAAAACTTGCATCTGATTCTGCGGGAAGGATTGTGTCTGAAATAAAATCATTCCTCATCATGGACTCCGTTCGAGAAGCAATGTATTTCCTTACTCCCACCCCTCCATTCTTCGACGATTGTTTGGACTTTGTTTGCGTTCCCTTGTATATATTGCCAGATTGCACGAAAGACTTTGCATTAGACTGGAGTGAGGGGGCGCGCCCCCGAGTCTACTCCCGGTCACATTCGTCCATGATTTTTGATAACCGCTCGGTTATCAAAATATAAAAAAAGGGTCAAGTATGTGTGTCTGTGTCCAACTAAGCGTCCGTGCCTCACGGGCTAAAAAATCAACAAAAATGCTACTTTTCTATTTAAGGCTGGTTAAATATTGTGGACGGAGCTTCTTAACTTCTATGCAAATGTAAATTTATTCAGAATAGAAAAACACGCTATTTCTCTATCTCTCTAGAATTATAACTTCAAAATCAACAAAAAATGCAAGCTCTCCTCTATCTCTCCTATTATATTTGGAAAGGCCGCTGATAGAAATAATGGTATTATATTATTATTATTATTTATATTATTATCTATTAATATTATTATTATTTAATAAAATAATTTTCATAAAAAACGACTGATGCAGAAAACTACTAAACACAACCTTTCGAGAAAAGCCCCCCCCCCCCGGTGTTCCCGAATGTGCTGTTAATTTTACTCCCCTCCCTCAAACCACCTTTCGAGAAAAGCCCCCCCCCCCCGCGTGTTCACGAAAGCGTGCGGCCATCCCCGCTCCACCCCCGCTCCGCGAACGCAGACGATCGTTGCAAGCCTGCTTTTTTATAGCTTTTTGTTGTTTTGATTTTACTCCCACTTTTGCACAATTCAAAATTTACATGTTCGCAAACAATGCGCTCAGTGTTTTCAACCAAGTGTAAAGATATGACACACAAAATTGATACCAAAACAATGCGGGAAGAACTACTCTTTTGGAATATGCATAACAATGTGGGGTTCATAAATTGTTTTTCTTTTTATTGAATTTGTTCAAGGTGTCTAGTTTTTTTCTGACTCACTCGGTAGTAAACCAGCTTGTTTTGTCCCCCCCCCCCCACTTTAATATAACTTGTATATAAACTGCAAAGGACAGTCATTATTACTGACAAATATTAGATTAAAGGGGAAGTTCCTCCAGATTTTTTTCTAAAAAAACATGAGTTATGAGTATTCAAAATTTTGAAATATGGAGCCCACAAAATATGGAATCATTTTTATTTCAAAACTTTCAAAGTGAGATAATACAAATAATTTTTGAAAATCTTAAATTACAGTGTAAATGTACTCAAATATTTGATTGATCAATCCAACAATACATTATTCACTACCTTCTCATATTTCATGCCTATATACTTTTATTTCATAAACAATTAATTTCAAACTTTTCTTTAATCAATAACATCCAACAATCTGATGATATGCTTCATGGTAAAGATGTAACCCACTTTATGCAAGAATAGAAGAAAGACAGTTACACCTCGTTAGGCATCAATTAACTAGTGCACACGTAGTGCTTTGGATTAGTGGATTTGAAAAAAAGCTTTGTATAGTAGAATGAAGTGTGTTTGAATATTAATGAAGGTTTGTTGATTATGAATTGAGACATTGCACGAGAATATGAAAGTGAATATTCATTTTCTCTTTTTAACACAGATTTACATATTGAATAAAATGAAATTCACATGATTAAGCAAAAACATAATTTTTTATTAACACCTGTGTTTTACAACACACAGAAATTTAACAGAGTAAAGAAAAAATTGGTTATATTATGCGATTTAACAAATATTATAGGTATACCCTTCTCCAGTCATTTCATACATTATGATAAAGCAATCATGTGAATCATCCCGTTAGTAGAAATACCATGCATAGAATACCGAATAATGAATGTGGAGCTACATTAGCAAATGGTTATATAATATTAACTAGAACTATATTATATTAGCAGGTGAAGGTTTCACGGTACACCAAGTATTCTTTCTTGAGGTTGTGAGTGGTCCTGAAAAGGACCTACCCAATCTTGACTTTTCGGTGAGCATGTTCTCACTGTTTTCAGGAGAATGAAACCTTGAAAGATTATCTAAAAACTATATAATTTTAACATGTACAATTATCATAGGTATGTACTGTTATGTGATAATGTAAAATAGTAGAGATATGTTGACTGCTTTGAGGGGCATGGCCGTTTCTAGACTGCTCAAGGGAAATTTCGCATCTGCTATAACCCAAGACCGCAGGTCGCGGGTTATGGGAGATTCGGATGGTCTCTGGAGCAGCCTAGAAAAGACCATGTCCCGAAAATAGAAGGGGATCTAAGAATAAGATACAAGGTCTAATTTAGACCTAACTAACTAAATTATCGACCAAATCGCCGCTGCAAATTATGGTAGATCCCTATCTGAAATCATCGCATCGCACAAAGCAGCCTCAGGCGTGTAAACAAATGGGGATCGCGCTACTATGCCCGTTGCTAAGGGGCATCCAGGGGGCAACGGGCATAAATCCAAGTACTATTGACTGATGATTTGTTTTGGGGGCATGGCTGAAGACATGACCCAGCTTTTGACCAATCAGAGGACAGGATTATAAAGTGAGGTATATAATCTATTATGATTAACAGGTAGATGGTAACCACTTTGGTTCGAATAATACTGTTTTACCAGATTTACTGTGCCTTACTTAATTCTTAACAGATTGAATCTCTTCAAATGGATTACTGTGATATCAGTGAGTCTGCATTACAAACTCTAGGTGCTAGTATATGTGCCATGCCATGCCTCAATGATGTCAAAATAATGGGGGAACTATCAGATGTATTCTACATTGAACTCAGGGAAGGAGCTTCATCGTTGAAGGTAGCATACAATTCTTATCTCATATAAACCCCTCCCAAAAGGTTTTGCAAATGGACTTTGGGCCATGATAACTTTTCAGGTACGTTTTAGTTATTCCTGATATTCATACCATTGGAAAGATGATTTATTCCACTTTTTATTGATATCCTATTTGTAATGATTTTGTCATGCTTCAATGCATAGACTATCAGAATATGGAGAAATGTAAAAAGTCAAATGTTGCAAAATGCATTTATCAAAGTGAAGTTCGGCCACTCGAATTTAGGCCCTGATAACTTTCTGGGGTTATTCTAATTTTTATTGAATTTTATCCCATTGTCGAGTAAATTTATTCCTCTTTTTAATGACATCTGAACACCTGGATGTTATGACAACCCATAGGAAAATTTTGGGTCTCCCGCATACTCCTACCGCATACTTGTCACAGGTCTGCGGCAGACCTGCCGCAGGTTTTCACATGCAAATTAGATCATGTCGCAGACCTGCCGCATACTCTTTTAGTCCGATGAAAAGTCTGCGGCAGATCTGCGGCATACTCTTTTTCATGAATATTCATTTTCTACTACCTTGTCGCAGACTTGCCACATACTCTTTCAGCATGATGAAAAGTCTGCGGCAGGTCTGCGGCATACCCATCATCATGAATATTCATATGCTACTTCCTTGTCGCAGACTTGCCGAATACTCTTTCAGCATGATAAAAAGTTTGTGGCAGGTCTGCGGCATAACCTTTATCATTCTACGGCAGAATATTATTTTCTGTGCACTGGCCCTGCCTGTCGCATTCCCGCCACACTCTATCACAGAACACTCCCTGCTTATATACACCACCTAAATCTAAAACATTTTCGTCACAGTTAGTCAAAAGTAACACCTATACTGATTTCTTTCTTATTTAAAATTTTTTATTTGCATAATGACATACATATTCAGAAGCTCCTGCAAGTACAATTATGGACAGGTTCAAAAACATTTAAAGCTGACAGAATGATAAAGATTCATCTTTTTCTTGCCGCAGATTTGCCGCATACTAGTATGCCGGAAAACAGTCTGCCGGAGACTGTTTCTGCGGCATACTAGTATGCGGCAAGTCTGCCGGAAACTCTATTTCTGCAGCATACTCCTGCATACTTATCATTTTCCTATGGGTAAAGATTAATGAATCTTTTTCTTGCCGCAGACTTGCCGCATAGGCCTACTAGTATGCCAGAAAACAGTCTGCCGCAGACTGTTTCTGCGGCATACTAGTATTGCGGTGGTCCGTACGTAAAATGAATGTAAAAATTTTCGCGATCTGATAGTGAAATTAAAAAAAAAATTAGAACGTCAAATGTCTTGGATCAATTTTTTTAACAATCGTCATTGTTTTAGAGAAATAAACGCTGTTTTCTATCGATGTAACCTAAAGAAAATCTATCTAAGACATTTCGAGGAATGTACTATGGAATACGTACTTAGGCTTTAAATTGTCAGATGAACGGAAGAAAAGGGGAATGCACGGACTTTCGTGACAGTCGTCGCTACACGCTCTCAACATGATGGAACCAACTGATGTAATGAACTACGCTGTCAATCTATAATTTAGCCCTTTCTTTCATTGTAAATTAGCGAAGTAGTAAAATGTGCGATTGCTTACCTTTTTGATAAATTCCAAAATAAGGAGATCATAATTTCTCGTCACAATATAGCTATAATATCCATGCTGTATAACATCCTAGAACATAAGAAATGTAAATTCATTTAAAGTACACATAACAACCACACACAGAAGGTAATCTCACATGCACTATATGCGTGTTGATGAAAGCCGAGAAGGGACCATTTTGGTGCATGGAAACAAGGAACCCTTTGTTTTGAGATTGTGTGTGGAAAGGAAAGAGGGAAGCCTTTGTTTTGAGATTGTAGGGGGGAAAGGCTATAAAATTTGCATCTAACCACTGTACTGCGTCTATCAAGCAAGGGTGTCAATCACTCGCCCCCTATCGACGGAGGCTGAAAAACTATGGGGCGCCAAGTGTTACCCTCATTTTTTGGTAGTAAACTACCCCATTTTGTAACAAAATTCGCACAAAATCATCTTTTGTAACAAAATGAATGTTTACAAATTATTTTGTGACAAAATTAACTAAAAACATTTATTTTGTAACAAAACTTGTTTTTGTTTCTTTATTTTGTAACAAAATGAATTTTGTTACAAAAAAGAAAATGACAAAATTCATTTTGTTAAAAAAAAAAATACCAAATTGTTTTTGTTACAAAAAAATGACAAAAGTTATTTTGTTACAAAAATAATGACAACATTTTATTTTGTAACAAAATTATTAAGACAGAACTCATTTTGTCTCATAGTAATTTTATTTGGTAACAAAAGATATTTTGTTACATACAAAATGGGTTTTGTAGTGACATAACCTTTTTTGTCCAAGTACGGAATTCATCCGTCGACAGAATTGGTTCTGTACTTTACAGAATTACACTTGGTCAACAAAATGTTTACTGTCCGTCTACCAAAGTCGTTTCTGTTAACAAAAGCATTTTTGTCCTGTAGATCATTCTATTCTGTTGACAAAAATATAGACCCTCACAGAATAATAGTCCACATATATGGGGCGCCAACTGTTACCCTTATTTTTCGGTATAAAACTACCCCATTTTGTAACAAAATTCGCACAAAATCATCTTTTGTAACAAAATTAATGTTGAAAAATTATTTTGTGACAAAATTAACTTTAAAAAATTATTTTGTAACAAAACTTATTTTTGTTTCCTTATTTTGTAACAGAATTAACTTTGTTACAAAAAAGAAAATTACAAAATTAATTTTGTTACAAAAAAAAAAAATACAAAATTGTTTTTGTTACAAAAAATGACAAAAGTTATTTTGTTACAAAAATAATGACAACATTTTATTTTGTAACAAAATTATTAAGACAAAACTCATTTTGTCTATTAGTAATTTTATTTTGGTAACAAAAGATATTTTGTTACATATAAAATGGGTTTTGTAGTAACATAACATTTTTTGTCCTAGTACGGAATTCATCCGTCGACAGAATTGGTTCTGTACTTTACAGAATTACACTTGGTCAACAAAATGTTTACTGTCCGTCTACCAAAGTCGTTTCTGTTAACAAAAGCATTTTTGTCCTGTAGATCATTCTATTCTGTTGACAAAAATATAGACCCTCACAGAATAATAGTCCACATAGGTCCACTTACTTGGCTTATCAACAAGTGAGAACTCTAGTATTCAGTCATATTCCCATTGCGGGACCATAAGCGTGTGTAGAAAACGACCGTCTTTGCCATTTCATACAATGCAGTACCGTGAGAATATGACTGGAGCTGGAGCAAGAAAGCTCGAGGGGATATTACATAATCTGCGGCGGCAGCATGTCTGGGGGAAAGCCAAGGCCAAACCTCGATTGTTTTAAAGGTTAGTCTAACACACCAGGCAGGGGTTTATGTTTTCTGGATGTTATATACTGACCTTTATACTTTCAAGGCAGATATAAAAAGGGGAATCCAAGGTAATCACACATTTTTTTTTCTTCTATATTCCTATTGTGTTCTCCTCTTTTCTATCGTTTCATGTATATAGACCCTCATGCTTCTTTGCTAATAGTATTCCATTCAATTTGGAATTTTGTTACTCAAGTTGATAATCGGGACATTCTAAATGGGATTTTTTTTTGGGGGGAGGGGGGGCTCTCATTAGGATTTCCACAGTTCAAATTCCCTTTTCCAGTATGAAATGTGTGTTTTTTATTTTCGAGTTCCGAAAAAAAATGCACATTTGATTACTTGAAAAGGGAATTGAACTTTCGAAATTGTAATTAGAGCCCAGCGTTCCTATAAACTGGGATGACCCCATTTTCGTATCAAATAATAATAATAATAATAATTATTATTATTATTATTTTTAAACAATCCCTGGGAAGGGTTGGGGAAAATGTTGAATACATGGCAAGCCGGGTCCCAAAAAGTAAAAGTAGGGACAAATATTCAAGAAATTAAAGCTGAAGCATAATCATGTTGCTATATAGCGCATAAACAAAATTCTCCACCTTTATGAAGGACAATGTAGGATTTCCCCCGGGGGGGGGGGGTTCACTCAAACAAAAAAGTGCTACCCATGCGTATCCCCGCACCCTGAAAATGGAGTAACAAAATTCCAAATTTGAATGGGAAATACTATTAGCAAAGAAGCATGAGGGTCTACATGAAACGATAGAAAAGAGGAGAACACAATAGGAATATAGAAGAAAAAAAAAGGTGTGATTACCTTGGATTCCCCTTTTTATATCTTCCTTGAAAGTATAAAGGTCAGTATAACATCCAGAAAATAAAAACATGAACCCCTGCCTGGTTTGTTAGACTAACCTTTAAAACAATCGAGGTTTGGCCTTGGCTTTCCCCCAGACATGCTGCCGCCGCAGATTATGTAATATCCCCTCGAGCTTTCTTGCTCCAGCTCCAGTCATATTCCCACGGTACTGCATTGTATGAAATGGCAAAGACGGTCGTTTTCTACACACGCTTATGGTCCCGCAATGGGAATATGACTGAATACTAGAGTTCTCACTTGTTGATATGTTAATGGGATAAGCCAAGTAAGTGGACCTATGTGGACTGTTATTCTGTGAGGGTCTATATTTTTGTCAACAGAATAGAATGCTCTACAGGACAAAAATGATTTTGTTAACAGAAACGACTTTGGTAGACGGACAGTAAACATTTTGTTGACCAAGTGTAATTCTGTAAAGTACAGAACCAATTCTGTCGACGGATGAATTCCGTACTTGGACAAAAAATGTTATGTCACTACAAAACCCATTTTATATGTAACAAAATATCTTTTGTTACCAAATAAAATTACTATGAGACAAAATGAGTTCTGTCTTAATAATTTTGTTACAAAATAAAATGTTGTCATTATTTTTGTAACAAAATAACTTTTGTCATTTTTTTGTAACAAAAACAATTTTCTATTTTTTTTTGTAACAAAATGAATTTTGTCATTTTCTTTTTTGTAACAAAGTTCATTCTGTTACAAAATAAAGAAACAAAAATAAGTTTTGTTACAAAATAAATTTTTAAAGTTAATTTTGTCACAAAATAATTTTTTAACATTCATTTTGTTACAAAAGATGATTTTGTGCGAATTTTGTTACAAAATGGGGTAGTTTTATACCGAAAAATAAGGGTAACAGTTGGCGCCCCATAAAAAACAGCCGAATGGCAATCTTTCCAAAAAGACGGCGATCTTGTGTCTAACTGTCTGTTGCCAGCAGTAACAAAGCATTTCGCAATTTTTCACATTTTAGTTTGCATTATATTCATGAGTTATGTGCATTCAAACATGATGTTACTATTGCAAATAGGGCATCAATAAAAAGAACAATAAATGAACTTTTTAATGCTATGAAAATAAATAATGATTAAAACCCACATTAAAAGTTTTTATTATCAAGGTTCAAAGTAGTGTTACAGAAATTTAAACTGAAAATTATTTTTCGCTTTGCCATGTATTCAGGTGGCATTCAGGGTTTCTGTGGACCCAGGCATGACATCACCATGACAAATAAGGTATCAATCAAGAGAGGAATAAATTAACTTGACAATGGTATAGAATTCAATAAAAAAAAAAAAATGAAAATATCCCCAAAGTTATCAGGACCTAAAGTCAAGTTGCGGCACTTCAATGTGATCAATAAAAGTGCATTTTGCAACATTTGACTTTTTACTTTTCTCCATATTTTGATAGTCTGTGCATTGCAGCATGACAAAATCATTACAATAGGATATCATTAAAAGGGGAATAAATTATCTTTCCAATAGTATGAATACAGGAATAACCAAAGCGTACCTGAAAAGTTATCATGGCCCAAAGTCCATTTGCGAAACTTTTTGGGAGGGGTTTATATTTAAAGTGCAAAAACTAAGGACAATACTGCATGCAAATATCAGAAAATGCAGAGATAATTTCTTGAAGAAAAACAAATAATTTCACATTTATTTGTGTAGCTCTTTAACATTAATCTGATTTGCGCAGACAGGTGGTCATGCACTGATTTTGTTTTGATACATTTTAGAATAACCAAATTATCTCTTTCAAAGTACGGTATATAGATTACAAGAAACTGTCATTTCATAATTATCATGTATAACAAACTACTACACATTTTGAGGGCATAACAAAAATGATTAATTTCAGATATTTGATATCATGAATCTACACAAATCAGTGATACTTTTCAATATATACAGTACCGCCTGAGATCAACATCACAGCTGATTGCAATTGGTTGAGTGCAGTTGTACACAAAGTGAATGGGGATGATGTCGTTTGATGGCAATCAACTGTGACATTGATCTCAGGCGATTTTGTACATCATACTTGAAAAATTGTTATTTCTGGAATATATGACAAACTAACAAATATCACATTATACATCTTAACCGTAATTTTTTCTTGATTACCTTTCCTCTAGATCAGGCAAATGCATTTAATGGGAGCTTATCTAGACAGTTGTCATCTATCCACACTTGCCCTCAAGCCAGACTTAAAATCACTCACTCTGTTTGACATCAAGATCAATTACAGGAATCGCACCGAGGTACTGGTATACATTTCAAATATTTCAGTGCAGTGTATTCGCCTGTACCCAAGTTTGTTCAAGTTTAGTATTTTTCAGTCTCTCTTTGGTATTATTGCATAGGACAAGCCATGCCACGGAAATCTACCATGTGGTCTGTAAAAGAAATATTTTTGTCTCAATTTGCTCCTTGGTTTAACCCAGAAATGAATGGGGGACTGTGAAGGTGCCCCACTTGATGTTATATACGCAATAAGAGCATGTAGATACCAACTCACTCTACTTTTTCAATCAATTTTGAGATAAAGGCTACAGGAATAGCATTGGAATGCCACATGACTTTTTATGAGACACTGTCAGGCTAAAATGGCTTGTGTTTGATAAATGTGTACAAAATCAATAGAAATTGACTTGAATGATGAAATTCTTAGACATAACCATTTTCCATTCTAATTCTTCTTTAATGAAACATATATGTATTTAATTTGGGGTACTTAATTTGGGGTATTTTAAATGTTCTCTAATCAATTTTAAAAATTTTAAACAATGATATATATTTGCCTAATTGCAATTTGTTGATTTTTCTTGTCGTGAATATTTACAAAGAAGAGGATTTCTTTGAACAATTATAAACTTCCATGTGAGAGTAAATGTTTTATATAACACCACCAACATGATCCATAGTCTATCTAGGTATACTAATGTTATTGATCACACTATATTTACCAATTTTACAATATATAGCTGTATGTACACAGATGATAACTCATTGCCAATGTCAGGCATATGAACGATATTTCAGAATTCATACATTAATAAATATCTGTCACTATAATGGTTACAGTGTACATGCATTAGTTTAACCCCAAAACCTTTTTTAACTTGAATGGCCTAATAGTAAACATACATATTTTGTTTCATTTTTTGATGTTGTCAAAGTTGAGTAATTCTGCTGTGACATATTTCTGTGTACTGATATCCTATATGATATCATTATGTCTCATTTCACAGATGGATGGCAGTGATCCACCCTTAAGTACCTCATTGACTGAGCTGAATGTGGATCATGACTCCTTCATATCATTACATAGGACTGGTCTTTTGGAGAGGTTTGCTGGTATACAGAAGATGTCTCTTGAATTCAATAAAGGGCAGACTCCATTTCCACAAGAGCTGCTTCACTGTGTGACTATGCCTGATGTGACTGATCTGTCTCTGCTTGGTTTTTGTACGAGTGGATATGCAGAAATGTCCATGTTATCATTAGAACTTTTCCCAAATCTCATCAGCCTCAGTCTTGACAACATCAACATTTGGAATGATAACTGCACCTCAATCCTGAATTCCTTGAGGAACAATGAGACGCTCAAGACCATGAGGTAAAAGGTTAGATACATTTAATACATGTATGTGAATGTTAAGACTTGCATCATATTGCGGTCATTGAGAGCAAAGTAGGGATAGTGATCTTTATGTAAAAGTTGTTATTAATAAAAATATATTTATTTTACTCACAATTCTCTTTCTCTAATGCATACATGCAGACAATCTTATTGTATGCATACATACAACAGGTGGCCTTAACTTGACAAATTCATTGAAATTTTTTTTTTTCAAAGTCAATACATAATGTGTGAAAATTTTTAAATAAAATGTGAATATATTCATTGAAAATCATGTACCATATTTTTAACAGAACAATTTAAAGTAAATAAACCCAAGATTGAAAACATCATTATGTTGATAACCATTGTTCAAATGCTTGTCACATGCAACTTAATCTGTTGCTTCATGAAAATATTTAATGAAATTATGTGTGGAATTATTATGTTTCTGGGCTTTTCTTCAAACATAAACAGAACCTGACAGGTGACAGGGTTGATGAATCATTTTATTCTGTAATTTTTGTTTGATACATCTCTGTTTCTTCTTTACTTGATTTCTATCCAGCATTAAGGACTGTGGCACTGATACAGGTTTAGATCCACTGGTTAATGAGATCAATGCTGAAGGGAAGATGATGGTGACTGTAGAGCATGGAATAAGCAAAGTAAGATTAGCACTAATACTCATTTGTTTATTGTCCACACTTAATACCAACTATTCTTTGTTTCTATCGGCTCATCTTAAAATCTTCAAAAGGAGCATTGGCATTATGTAATTCATATGTAGTCTTGTTATTTAGATGGATGAGTGAAAACAAAACTACAGAAGCTATAAATAATCTTCTTTTGGGCAAATGCTTCTTGTACATTGTTTTAGAAAAAAACAAACTAGATGTATTTAATCTATTATATCTAAAAATATATCAATTAAATACATCTACTTTATTTTTTTTTATATTGATATGTGAATGTGCATGTGATTCAACCTTTGACTATATGCACTGCATAATTTTATAATATTTTCTAAATCTATTCATCTTAAATAACACGTCTGCTTCATGTTCACACATTTTTTAAAGTGAAAACTCCTATATCTATTAAATCAGACTTGACCGATGATAAGAGTTATGATCTCTGAAGTGACTTTAAGAAAAAAAAAAAGAAAAAAAAAAAGAAGGTATTTGTTCCCTACTGTGTAGGCATTAACATTTCATACTTACTGTAGTAAAACCATCAATACAATGTACATGTAGTTAAGGGGTTTATTATATGACATTGTATTCCTCTCGTCTTACTATTTCAGATTTCCATGTTGTTCAGTTAATAAGACTCAGATGTTATTGAAATCAAACTTCTTTATGGTTTGAGTTCAAATCATTTATGAAAAGTGTAATACATTCCACATGTTAGAATTTACACCAAGTGTTTATAATGTATTCATTTGTTCTTATTATATTGCCAGATACTGTTTTTGACAACAATATTCAATAAGCTGTAAGCAGAACAGCTTTACATGGAAACAAGAAGACTTCTACTATTTAGGAAGTGGTATTCCAGGAAGGTAAAGAAATAAAATCAATCAGAAAGAACTTGAAAACATGTTTTAACAAGTAAAATGCTGTGATATGAATGAGATAAACAATATGTAGACCAATTGTCATTTGATAAATTCAATTTCCTTTCTCAATTTTCAAATTCACTCATGTAAATTATAATTGCATATCATAGTCAAACTTAAGTTAATAGGCTGTAGTATAGGATCTACACATCTGATTTATTTACATTAAGACAAGTCTTATCATCTTGGGAAATAGGTATTACATCATATGATTTGGTCCAATAATAATGTCCCAATCTGTATATTTAAAAAAAATTATGTAAAAACCAATATAGCCAATAGCCAATGATAGTGCAACAGTGGCCAAAATGCACAGCTTTGCATTGGGACTTAAACTTAATGGACTCCTCCAGGCTGGAGTTTGTATGTTTAGAAACAAAATCTAAAAAGCAGAACACTGAAAATTTCATCAAAATGGGATAAAAAAAAGGCAAAGTTATGAATTTTCTTTGGTTTTGAATTTTTTTGAGGAAACAGTTCTTGGCATATTCAAATGAGCAAACTGATGATGTCACAGTTCCACTACTTTCTTTGTATTTTATTGTATGAAATACCAATTATCCAGATTTTCTACCCCAAGAACATAAAATCGGGGATTAATCCTTGTGGAATGTTCAAGGTCACAAGTACTTTAGTATGAGGGATATGTTTTCTTTATACGCAATGTAAATGTATGAAAAAGAGGGATAAATAGGATTTCATATAATAAAATACTCAAGAAGTAGGGGGACTGTGACATTATTAGTTTGCTAATTTGAATGTTCAAATATTCATGAGACAATGAAAAAAATGTTTTACGAAAAGAATTCAATACCTAAAAAATGCATAACTTTGTTATTTTTCATCTGATTTTGATGAAATTTTCTGTGTTGTGTCTGTTCCTTTAGTTTCATTCATGGTTGAGTGATCTGGTCAAGTCACTGGATTTTCTTTTTTTTTTTTCTTTTTTGCCCATGTATATTAATTTAATTCAAATAGCCTTGAAATTTGTAAAAGGAAATTACATTTGGCATTATCTGTCTGGCGAGATAACTTGTTTTCCCTGTAAATATGGTATTCCCTTTCAGAGATTCACAATGTCCCTCCATGTTTGGAACGTATTAACATGAATATAAATAACCTGCAGCTGTAATTGTAAGCTCAAAAAACAATCTTATCTGTGAGATATTAATCATCAAGAATATTGGCCACAAAACCAAATAAGTTATCAGGTACCCAGAAATCCTCAGATAAAAACTCAGCATATTTTGTACACCTATTATTCATCATGACACTGTGCAATATTTGTATCTTCTCTGTTAAGAGTGCAATAGTTCTTGATTATGTTTATTCAATTTAAAATGCTATCCAGTCCACTCCATTACAGTGTGTTTCAAATAAAAGGTAATCCATTTCTGGAGGGGCCATATTCCCATCTCATCCATTTTTTGATATTTATTTCTATTATATTATTAAAGACAAACTCTTCACCTTTGCAATGATATCTAACTTGAATCATAAATCTAACGCATAATTCAATAAATTGCAATAGAGATTGATAGGTACAGAGTCCATTTTTTCCAAGTTTTAAGAAATGAAAGAAGACTGAGTGAATGCTGTCTCTGCTGTCCTATATCATTGAACAGGATTGCGTGCATTGATGTGTGACTCCTTTGAAAACATCCACTAGTCTTTCATCCTTTGAGAAAAACATGGAAAAATGTGATTTTGTACCTGACACCTTCATTTGCAATTTATTCAATTATGCGTTAGATTTATGATTCAGAAAGGTAACATTGTATTAAAGGTGAAAGTTCGTCTTTAATTATATGATAGAAATAAATATCCAAAATGGATTAGCTGGTAATATGACCCTCCAAAAATGGATTACCTTTTATTTGAAACACACTGTATAGCAATGATTTTAGAATAAGGCAATGAAGCCTTGTTAAAAGTTTACAATTCCATCATTGGGACCAGGAGAGTTGACTTGAAATTGAAATCTATTTGTATCAATACTTATGGTGTATACTGTATTAAATGCTGTTGTAGGCACCAGTAATTATGCTGCATGGTGTTATGTAAGTACATATTACATTTTAAGAGTTTGATAAGTACGTGTTCTAGCTTGTATCAGGCCAGATCCAAGATTTCATTGGAGGGGGGGGGGCATATATTATTATTATCAATACTTATGATGTATACTGTATTAAATTCTGTTAGACACCAGTAATTATGCTGCATGGTGTTATGTAAGTACATATTACATTTTAAGAGTTAAGTACATGTGTTTCTAGCTTGTATCAGGCCAGATCCAAGATTTCATTGGAGGGGGGGGGCATTTTATTATAATATTTTGGTAGGCCTACACCTCGATTGATGTAATCTGGACAGATGAAGGTCTCCTTAGTGCCCATTGGGGGTTATTTTGTTTTTATGTTTTTTTGGGTTTTTTTAAAGGGGGTTCAGCGACCAATTTGGCCGTTTTTGGCTCCTGCTAAATTTTGCTTTGGGTGAAGGTCTGATTGCCCCCCTTGAATCTGTGGCTGTCATACTCTTGTAATATGGTGTTTGTTTTGTATATATGATACATATATGCACTTTATACATACTTTATAATAGGTAGACCGTATTACTAAACATTCACCGATATTTACATTTGGAGTAAGTAAAAAAACATGATGTTCATCAATATGTTTAAAATTAAAAATAATATTAAGTGTTAAACAAATTTTATCGAAGTGTATAGAACATATTAAAAAGTGCAAAATAGGCTCACTTTTCATTTTACACTGTAATTATTGTTTGAATGTATTATATGTGATTATGGGTTTTAGTAATTACTAGCATTCAGCCCCTTTAAGTTGGGTTATAGTTTTGGTAATAATTATTGAACAATAGCAATAGTATTGGTCTCTTTTGATACACCTTGAATATAAGACAATCTTAAGTGACCATCACATCAATTTTTTAAAAGTTGATTTTTGTTTTCAAATATGGATTTCACCATTAGAGCAGATATAGCGCTCTGTACTTTCATTGATTTCATTTCACTTCAATATGATTATTGCATAAATTAAGCTAATCTATGTCGAAGAATTAATTTTATATTACCCCCCCCCCCTCAGCATTTTCCACGACCATTCCACCGTGCAATATTTTTTTATCATGCCACTTGCTGACTTTATCCTTTCAAGTCTTGCGCATCTTTTGAAACCCTTTTTGGCAAAAATCGATCATGCAGTTACAATGCTGCTACACGATTTTCAAAAATATCCGTCAACGGCTCAAAAACATGATTTTGTGTACAAAGTCAATGCAAATGGAGTTTTCTCACCTTATTCATAAAGATACTTTATGATTATTTTCACTGTCATTGCCTGAAATCAATTGATGTTAGTATTATTATCCTTCAATATGGTTCTTCAATAAGTTTTGTGAAAGAAACCAAAAAACAAAGTAAAAAAAAATGGTCGAAAAAACAAAGAAATACATAAGAAATTCATAAAACAACAAGATACATAAGAAATTAATTTCGATAAATGAATTTTTTTCTAGTACAATTGTTTGGAATGCTATAGGGAATAATACACAATATGAGCATTCTAGGAGCTTTATTTTTTCAATTAGAGCAAAAAATATGATTTCATGCATAAAGTAGCATAATTCATTCATATAAAATAAATCAATATTATTTCAGAAAAAATAACAGCGCAGTCTTGTAGACTACATGGCACAATACCATCTTGCAAATTGTTGGCGTGGTCGCACGATCGACGGACAAGATCTTAGGAGGGGGGCATATCAATGCCCCTCCACCCCCTCAGTCTTGACAGCTACTAAAAACCTTTTTATGTTATTATGTTATTATGTTAACATGTTAAAAAAGGAAATATTCCCAATGTGCCGCGACCCCAGTTTTTTTATATCATTATTATACAAATTCATAATGATTTCTGGATATTATTTTTCAAGTGATATGTGTTATATCATATTATGTTCTTTCTATCTCAAAGTAAACTGAAAATGTCAAAGTTTATATTTTGAGATTTACCAAAACTATACCCAAAATTCAACATGTCCTACGGCGCAAAAAATGGTGATTGTCTGAATGTATTATATGTGATTGTGTTTTCCATCATTTGGAATAGGATATTGGAATTAACCATCCCCATCATGTGTTAACATAATTAGTGCAAAAAAATACACCTATGACGATGATGACATGTTCAATATATTCCCTATATACAGTGAGTCCCAGGAAAGGTCGAATAGTTGTGATTAGTCATTTTTCTCAATGAAATAAATGAATTTATGAAATATTAAGGGCATCATTTTAAAGTTTGTCTTTTCCTCTTTCCTTTGTCACATACATGTAATTACCATACAAAAGAACCACTGAGGAACAAGAAAACTTTAAAATTCAAATGTCAAAAAAATTGTGCTGATCGAAGCAATAGAAACTGCACTGGTTGCCTGCAGCATGAGAACAACTTTTTGGGTTTAAATTTGTTTTCAGTGGTTATAAGAGTTTTTATGAACAAAACCTTACCTAGTAAAGAACATGAAGGGAATGCTCATGAACCATCCCTTTCTAAAGCAAGGTTTTGAATCCTTTCCAATCCCACCCTCTCATTCTGCACAATGTAATTTTTGTAATGAAGTTTTAAACTGAAGTTTTAAAATGTTAAACGTTTACGTATGGCTCTTTCGAATTGTGTTGGTGGTAAAATGAAAGGAGAAGTTTTGATATTTTAAATGATGCACTTCATATTACTTTAATTGCTTGCTTTCAATGAAACTCGATTGGATGAATTAAGATGTTGGTGTATTTTCAAATCTCGTTATACCTCAGGTGTTTATTTTTGCACTGTATATACTGGTATATTTTCTTAAATTGTAATAACATATGCATCAATTTTAGTGGGTTGAAAATACGTCATTTTTCTTTTTATTGATAACATTTCTTCCTTAATGTTTGTTGTGAAGATTATATTCCTAATAATTGCTCTGTTTTAGATTCCGTACAATAGATGACTGTCCAGAGGCCTTAGAGAGTGTTAATTACAAATGCCTCTTTAAATCATGGCTGTACATTATAAATACATCTTTAAAATGTGTTTGTGTTTTTACAAATTAAATAAGACATGTACAGATCAATAGTTTATCTTTCATCATGAGCAACATATTATCCAGCATTTTAGATATTTGATTTGAATGTATACAGGATCATCAAATCGTATGATGTGTATTGTATATTATGCACTGATTTTAAGTTTCCTCGCTGTACATAATATTTCTTATAAATATGAAGAAAAAAATTACATTGAGTGTTTTGTTTTGATAGAACTTGTGTCTAAAGGCGGGCTCACACTATGCGACTTGCTGCGGTGCGATTTTTTAAATAAATGGTAGTTTGCATTATTAATGCGACATTTGAAACATGAAAAGTTCTCTTATGAGATGTAAAAATTGTAAAGGAACAATTTAATCAAAATTTTGTTCCAATGCGAGTCTTTAATTAGGAGTAAAGGTCAATTTTCCTTAAAATCGCAAGACCGCAGTGATGTCACTGCGATTTGGAAACAATTAGATTTTATAGTTTATACATAGAAGGGGGTTCGCAATCACCTTGAAATTCAATTTTGATATTCTTAGGAATACCTACAACTTTGTACATTATAAATTTCCTTGTTGAAATGTTTGTATCAAATAATATTAAAGTTTGCCTGAAAAATCGCACCGCAGCAAGTTGCATAGTGTGAGCCCGCCTTAATATTCCTGGACCATTCACGAATGTTCCTAAAAACTTATGTTTCTTTACATTTTTGTGTAGAGTCCTTAATAATTAGAATAGTTATCTTTAAGCAAGAGTAAAGGTCTTAGTGCCTTTTTATGATTCAGTATTATTAATTACGCCGATTGAAGCAATTAAACATCTAAAATATGAAATAAACAGATGATATTTGTTGATTAATTTTCAACTGTTTTATTTGAAGTAACATGTCGATGTTTTTCTTTCAAATGGAAGTATACATGTATTCTATCTCTTAATAAGCAGTGTGTAAAGGGTGTCTGAAATATTTGTGTCTTTCATGGATCTATCAGTCTAAACTATGTTTCTTTTGTGTATCATGTGTAGAGTCAATGGAAATGTGTTTTAACACTTGGAGTGTAATATAAGCAGCTTCCTTGAATATGTAGGCCTTCTTGTGAACTAATATGCATTATTTGTTATTAAAATGTTGAAATTTATAAACATGTGATCT
>CALNVZ010000080.1:803234-822342 GCA_940671915.1 Paracentrotus lividus
ATACCTGCCAAAATAATTAGAATTAACAAAAAACGGTGCATCTTCCCTTGCACAATTTCTGAGGCGCATGCAACAATAATTATTTGTGACAATCGTCCCCTCTGAGCCTATAAGCCCCCCCCCCCCCAAGTCAAATTGCGATAGTCAGGGAAATAAGTGGATACATTATCACAAAAGGGGTAGGGAGCTGGGCCCCTGCCCCAATAAAATTCAGTGTGAGGCTTGGCCACAAACATACATTTTTGTCGAAAAAAATATATTTATAAGTGTACATACATGAATGTTTATATTACCATTTTGTTATCATTAATTAGGTATATATTTAATAGGTACATAACTTCTTTCCCTTCCCATTTAAGGATCTATATCCTTGAATCAGAACATGGTAGCAGGATATTTTTTTTAGGATTAAAGTTATGAAAATTCATGATTATTTATGTAGTCGTAGGTGAACCACAGTAAACCTGACTATCCAAATAAATTTGTTAAACTGTATAAAATATCTGTGATTTGATTTTTATATCATTTAATTGGCTGTCATGCAATATGTATTTGTTTTGAATATCCTCTATTTTCAATTCAAGTCAATCAATCCTTATTTCTATCCTTTCAGCATGTTCCAGAATCTGTGCAGAAGCAGTAGATCTACCTGCAGAATGCCTGTCTCTCTGTCTGAGTGGAGGGTACGGATAGGTACCTATGTCCCACGTATGCTGCAGTACAATAACCTTGTCAGATACCTGAAACAATTACTGTTTCTGGCTCTCCTTGAGACTCTAGCTGATGGACAGAGCAATGAAGATCCATCTGAGAAGCAGGAAATGGGTTCTACATCAGATAACCTATCATCAACAGACAAGACATCTTCTACAGCTGAGAAGGATGACAGCTCTTCTAGAGGCTGTGATGAACAAGACACCTCAACATCAGACAACACTAAAGCCATGCCCTATAAAACATCCAAGAAAAGGAAACGTCGCAGCCAAAAGGTAAATAGTTTGTGTATCCTGTTTTGATGGTTATGCTATTCTTCAATTCATATTTTGAATTCAACATAACATCATAAAAACACTTTTTCAAACAATACAAGTTGACAATTTTTGATCAAGGACGCCAAAGGGGCCTCCATTTTCCTTCGGTGAAACAGACTGGGAAATATTGAGGGGAAAGAAAGTAAGAAAGAGGTGGACGAGAAGAGGAAAAAAAAAATATAGAGAGAGAGAAAAGTAACAGTCTGAGAAGCTGGGATATACATGTCGTGAATTTGAGTAAAATTTCAGTAATCAGGAGACCTTCAACCTTCTTCTTGATTGTGGAACTTTTTTTTTCTCTTTCTTACCCTGACCCCTATCAGTTCCCCAGGTATATCAATTATCAAAGAAGAAGGAAGAAGAAGAAAGAAAAAGAGGTCGAAACTTAGTGGAATATTGGTATGGCCACAAAAACATAATTCACAATATAAAAAATTATGATATTTTTTCCCCCCACTACAAACTGTAGTGGAAAATACAATTGATTCTAAAATATGCCTACTTTATTTTTCTCGCTTGTTTTCTAACCTTGTAGGGAACTGCATCTGGACGGTATTCAGGGTCGTTTATATCCTTTCGCTGTTTCATGAAATCTGGTGCAAGTCCTCTTCTTCGGTTCATGCTCCTTGTGTTTACAGCCATTCTACTTGTCAGATCTGGAGATGTTGAGGTCAATCCTGGTCCTAATGAAAAGTATGCAAATTAATGACTTACTATCAATTAGTTCATATACATGTATATGTGTAATAATATAGCGAAACAGAAAGGTTAGATTTTCTCATGGCTCAATGAATCAAGGAACTGATATTGCCAATCAAAAATTACCATCTATCTGTTATCTTGTTAGACAGAGCAGGCATGCTGTTGAAGTAGATGCAGGTAAATACTGCATGTTTTTATCCCAAATAAATGGTCTTAATGCCTCTGCCTTCGAATGTGGTTCCAGTGCCACCATGTTTTTGGAGTGTCCGTCCTTCTGTCTTGCTTTTAGTTAGCACAATATTCCAAGAGCCATTTGTCTGCAAGATTCTCTTGCAATGTTTCAGATCAAAATTAATATCCTAATAATAATTTGAGATATTAATGTCAAACCCAATGATAGTATTATCACTATCAGAAGATATTCTCATTAGATTTTGGAATATTTAGGTAAAAGGTCAAGGAGCACATACAGTTGTCCGCAAAATTGTTCATACCCCTGAAGTTTTTAAATTTTTTGTAGTCGTGCTCCTATCTGAATGTATTTCGTCAAACTTTCTGTTGATAAGTATGTTACTAACAATTGAACAATTAGAAAACTTTGAAATTTTGAGAAATTTGGTATTCTAGGTGTATTTTGTTGACAGATTTACTAAATACGCCACGTTCATAATTATTCATACACTATAGGGATGCCAAATCTAATTTCTTATCTATTCATCTGGATTAAAATTATTTATTTAAATTTTTAGCTAAAATAGTTTTTGCAATTGTCCAGAACCATCATTCATGTCTTTCGTGGGTTTTGACCATTGCGTCCTCTGGAAAACGTCCAGGCTGTGTAAGGTTGCATGGTCTTTGAGCCATTTTGTGTGTCTTCAACTTCCCAGACCCATTTCTATTGGGATTCTTGTCAGGTTATCAAATTTTCCTCTCCAGATCAACCTGACTCAGCCTGGAGGTTTTCCAGAGGACACACAGGCCAGACCCCACAGAAGCCATGAAAAATACCATAAACTCTTCCATAAACTATTTCAGATGGTTATTTGAAAAAAATAATATGTACCTTGTGGTTATTTGATAAGAAATTGGACTGGGTACCCCAAGGGTATGAATAATTATGAACATTGCTCAAATTGCTCAAAATGTCGAACTTTCCTAATAGTCCAGGTGTTGGTAACATACTGATCAGGCCTAAAAATTCGTGCCGGGTGGCGAGAATCTGTTTGGATTCTCGCAGTGGTGACCCGCGAGAATCTAGATTCTCGCAAATATCGAAGAGTCGGAATGGTCTGGATTCTCCTCGCAAGACTTGCGAAATCTTTTTTTTTTCTTGTATACATGCAGTTTCTATTGCAATAAATAAAAAAAAAAATTATCTTTCACATTCTCTAAAAATCATCACTCTATATACTAGTATGTTCAAATTTGTTTTTTCAAATGGTTTTATTCAACCAAACAAACAGTCTATAAGACAACAAGAGGTTGATTCACAATAAAATTATATACATGTATAAATCAATTGTGATATAAAAGATTTTATATAATAATGGAGTTATAAATAAATATATGAAAGACATATTAATCAATCATGATATGAAATAATACTGTATGTAACAAAGACATGTACTGGCAACAAAAATATTGCACATAAATAACTCGCCGTACGTATCGCTTAATTAATATGATTGGTTATATTTTATGTAAACAATGTGTCAACTACCAATCATCGGCTCCGTAACAAAACGTATGTTTTCCATCGAATAATCGACCGGCGCGCACACAGAAATAGATTTACGTACCGAAGAAAGTAAATAGTAAGTTTGTTAGTCGCCCATAATTTTATGCTGTCCTCCGGTGTACCATACATGTATTTTTGTGTTAGTTATAGCCGGGTTGAGGCCAGATTTAAGTTGTGTTTGCGGATAAATCGATCTAAACCCAACTTTTTGTTTGCAATTTGTAAATAAATGTGAAGCCTGTATGCATGTAGATATGGTAATCGTCGCATTTTTTTTGTTGCCAAATCGTAAATTGAGTATTGAATTTGAAAACTTCATTTTTTTTTTGTCAACCTCGACCCACTTACACTTATGCATGGTCAATTCATAATTGACCTTGCACTGGGAAGTACCTTATTGCAAGCAAGTTTTTCTTCCAATGGAAAGTCAATGCAGAAAAGTGTCTTGAGCACCTACAGCCAAGTCAAGGTGGCATACCCAAAAATGGTCTTAAAATTCTACTAAACAAAATTTAAAAAATCTAATGGAACAATTATATTGCAATGAGAATATAGATTATCTTAATTTATTTTGAGGTAGGTTTAAAGCTGGTTTCGCTAATTATTATTGAGAAGTTTCCTCATCAACCAAGAGGGCGACAGACAGCCATTTTACAGTACTGACTAATGTTGGTTTGCAGCTGTATGTGACCTCGACCTTCACCTCACGCGTACGCGAATCCACTTGGATTCGCGCTGTACGGACCCGACGGGAATCTCCACGCGAATCGATTCGCGCATTCGCGTCGAATTTTTAGGCCTGCTGATCACCAAAAAGTTTGACGAAACTAATTTACTTCAAAGCAAAATTGAAAAAAATTTAAAAATGTCAGGGGTTTTGCCGACAACTGTATGTCAAATGATGAATTCCAGATATTTGCCTCATTACCACGATGTCTCAAGAATCAGTTTAGAACTTTATGAGATAATAGCAAGAATAAGATATTGGGGTGTTTCACAAGGAATTATGCACGACTGAATGTCACACTCAAATACCTAGTTACTTGTGTGCGGTATGTTCTGCATCACCTACTGTATAAGTGGTTATTTTCGCGGTGACTTTATTTTCGCGAATTTCGCGAGTTGGTCTTCGCGAAAATTTCCACTTCAATACAAGGCTATTTATAGTAGTGAAATCATCACCAAAATCGCGAAATTTTGCTCTCGCGAATTTCCCCAACTAGTCCAAAATCGCGAAAATATCTGGACGCGAAAATATTGGCTTATACAGTAATTGGTCAGATAATGCTCAATGGATGTGTGGCATTGAATTGTGTATCAATGAAATAGATTACCCGTTAAATACATGAGATGCTGAAACAAGAGCCACCATGTATGATCTTGAGGGTGTCCGTCCTAAAGATTGACTTTAAATCAGATTGCATTAATCTTTTTGAAAAACCTCCCTGATCATTTTTCGGTAATGAGATCAGAGGTGAATAACTGAATAAATTCTGGTTTTAAAGGGATTGAGTAACTTTCAAAAACAACAGGAATTAGATCAAGATTGATAAAATTATATTGTTCCTCCAGTAAAAACAAACTACTGAAAGTTTCAGATCAAATGGAAGTCATTTATTACCTTAAAACAGTGTAACAAACAATGCCAAGCATACAGCCGAACACCAGTACCCTCTGCTGCCAGCTCACTAGGCCGCTAGGGAGGGGGCTATACAACAGGAAATGGGTGTATGTTGTGCCATGTGGAAGAAGCACATGCACGGTTTTATAAACCATCCGGTGTTGGTTAAAATTTGAGTATGAAATCATTGATATCTCGAAGGTAAAGCAAGCAATTAGCTCGCAATTTTGAAGACATACCAGACTGACCTAAATGTTTATAATTATGTTGGCAAAATAAACTAAATCGGATAAAATGTGATTTGAATATCACTCAATGTTACTGCATCCCTTTAACGAAGAAGACATCTGAGAGAAATGGGTCTCATTTGTCTTGTTCAAAGTACTTACGGCAGTCTAGGTTTAAAAATATACATCAAAGAGTATCAGGTGTAAATTGATTAGGCAATTTTTAAAAGCAATTTTTGTGTCAGATATTAAAAAAAAAAAAAAAAAAATTACTACCATGATATAGGCCTAGACCCTTAATTCTTCATCTTTACTTTTTGATTATCACAAATCTTTGTCACTGGAACAAAAAGTGACAGTATAAATATGTATGTACAGATTGAATATATTTTAGATGTTTCTTTCCCTGGTAGGCCCTATCTATCCTAGTACGTGTAACTTGTATTTCATGAATATGTAATGGAAGGTCAATGTAAAATAATGGACATTTGTTTTGTCATCAACAGTCAAGTCCCTGATGGAACTCTTCTGGACATTGCCAAGAGGATACCCCAGGATAAAATGTATGATCTTGGAGCCAAGCTTGGTGTTGATCTCAGTGCTCTGAGAAGATACCGCGCATCAAACACAATGGGTGGGACTGTTAACTGTAATGGAACAACTGATATGCTTGTAGACTGGAGAGACAATGCATCAATGGAGATGCAAAGGGATATCCTGAGGAATGCACTGAATGCATCTTCCCTCCGAACTGTAGCTGAAGAATACTTGCCACAAGGTAAATTCTCAAGAAATAAACTCTTCTTCTTTTTTTTTTTAATAGAAAAGTCAAAGAAATGTTGACTTAATTGTGTATGTATTATAATAGAAGGGGAAAAAAAAGAAAAAGATAATCATTACCTTTGAAAGAACAGCAGAAACCTGCTAATGCAACCTTCCAATGTTTCACTTTTGTTTGTTTTAGGGTGTTTTTATGTTGTCTTGTCAATAGTGATATTATTAATAATGCTACTTGTAATAATATTCTGAATTTATATAGCACCTAATACATTGTTAGACTACGTCTCTAAGCACTTTAAAGATAAATCGAATTGAGTGTTTTCCTGATAATTTATAGCTTATTGTGGTTACCACAAGCAAAATAATAAATTGTGTTTGAGAAGAGACAATGAATCATTCGACCCATGAAAAACTAATTGCATACAAGCACAGAAAGGACAAAAAATGTCAGCTGGTGCTTTCACTCATATACATTGAATATGTTCCTCGGTCCACAGTATAATGGCTTCTTTGTAGTAAGCAGAACATAACACAACAAATGGAAATATTATTTTCTTTTCTTTATCTGTTCATTACACACATGCAGCATCAAGCGCGAACCCTTCCGAAGAAACTGTTAATCGAAAGAGCACTGCTTCAGGAACACCTGTACAATCTGAACAGGTTCCCATGGATTCTACCTTGTCCTCATCTAATGCATCTCACACCATGCCTTCAACATCTACTTATGTCCCACATAATCCAACTGTCACATTTAGCAATTGCAACAATCCAATATCAGAAGTGCAACTGGAGAAATGTATAGATGATATACAAAATTATTATAGGGCTCAACTTTGTCAGATATCAACTAGCCCACTTGATTCAGACTCCGTAGTTGAACTACGATCTATTTTCACCAATCTTTCCTTGGTGAAACAAGATAGAAATAGACAGAAGAAAATCCCATTGAAGTATGAAGACCTGCTCTCTGTTGATATGAATGGAAAACCAGCAAGATGTATCATGATTCAAGGAGAGGCAGGAGTTGGGAAGACAACATTTTGTGCAAAGATTGCTTGGGACTGGGTTACAGGTGACCACTATCAAGATTACACTCTCGTAGCCATTGTTCCTTTTCGCGATGCAAACAATGGGGAAACAGTTGGGCAGGCACTGAAGACATATTTGCCTGATGACAATGATGTGACTTCAGAGCAACTTGATGAGTACATCAGGACTAATCAGAAGAAGGTCCTAACTGTATTTGATGGTTTTGATGAGTTTAGTGTAAAAATGTCCAATGAAGAAAACCAGATAGTACAAATTCTAAAAGGTAAAAGACAAACATCAGGGAGAATTATTATCACTACAAGACCATGGAAGGCACAGGAAATAACACTTGTAATATCACTATTCAAGCAGTATGCTCATGTTAACATCGAGGGATTTAAGAAAAAAGATGTTAAAACTTATGTAAACAAATTTTATCAAAATGACGAAACCTCTGCGCAGACCCTCTTGGAGTATATGGAAGATGGTAGCTTAATAGCGGAAACAATGGCTCCTTTTCCAATCTTTTGTTCCATGTTGTGTCACTTGTGGAAAGACGTTGAGCGTCGAAAAGTAATTTGTAAACTTCAGACATTTTCTCAATTATTCCATGAAATGATTACTTTGCTCAAGCAACACTATGTATCCAAGCATACTGATGAAGTAGACAATGATACTGTCAAGAAATTTGAAGAAAGAATAAATCGTCATTTCGAGAAGATCAGCGAGGTTGCATTCAATGGTCTGCTGGACAAACAACTTGTTTTCTTAGAAGAAAGATTCAGCTCCTGTGTTGATGATCTTCGTGTTGCATGTGAAGTTGGAATACTAACAAAAGAACGAACAAAGCGTAATAGAGATCAATCTTTTAGAAAGCTGGTTAGACATGAATCCACTGTTTCATTTCCTCACAAACTCTTCCAAGAATACATAGCAGGGTTGTATCTCCAGGATAAATTTCACTCAAATAAGGTTGAATTTAATCATCAAATGAAAAGTCGTATTTTGAAGAAATCAGGAGAATTCGAATATCTTCTTTATTTTGTTGGATCTTTTGATGAAGATATAGCTAAATATATAGTGAGAGAACTAATGGCCCAAAAACGAAGCAAATTGAAATTCATTTTGGAAGTTGTACTGGAATGTCAGAGTGAGGAGGCTGCAAAACTCATTGAAGCAAGGCATCCTGAAATCAATCAGTCTCTGACCATTAAGAAGGGTACACGTGACCATGTGATTGCAGGTTATATCTTCACATTCAAACATTTGGTGAGATGTTGTTTACTTTACCATATTGGGCCAGTATTCACAAAAGTGTCCTAAGGTTAAATCTGCGGTTTAATTTTGAGTAGCAAAATTTGACACATTCTGTCAACATTGTTATGTTCCTGGAATCGTATTTTAATGATTAGGAAAACTATTGTACTTACCCATTCCCAAGCACTTTTTTTTAAAGTTTCAATTTTAAAAACAATAGAATACAAAAGAAAAAAATCTTGATACAGATATTCCTTTAAGTACATTTGATCATAAGCCTTCAAAGAGTCTGTAAACAAGAAATAGCACTATTAGGGCTTTATTTAATTAATTTGAGCAAATCTTAGATTTCATGAATTAATTTAATAGCATAATTAATTAGTGATGAAAATTTTTCAAAGAATGTGATTCTTCAGTTTTGTAGATGATCTTGAGGGTAACGCGTGTGCCAATTTTCAGCGCGATCAAAGTCCGCTCAAAGTCCGATATCTTGAGGGGGGTGGGGCTGAATCAGCCCCCAGTCTTAATGTGTGTCAAAATAGCCTAGTCTTTTGGGGTTTGGGGAAGCTAGAACATAGTTGACAAAATACAGGCCTTTCAGTTTTTACATGGAGGCCGTTCATTCTATAATTGTTAGATCGTATGTTCTTAGACCTATTGTGTCATGAGCAATTAAAACAGTATTTTAAGTTGCTTACAACTAACTCAAAAGATCTAATTTATGTTCAATAATTTTAAAATATTTCCGCCATAAGACCAGGATTTTTCTCTCAAAATTTGCATAGAAATTAGTTTGAACTCCATGGCAGTTCAGAATCACTTTGAAATTGTGTGGTGCCTTTGTGTATTCCTATTGTCCGATGCTTCCCGTGCAAACTTAACCTCCGGTTCAGAATATGGCCATTCTGACCAAAAGTATACTTCAACAAAGAAGAGTATATAATATAGTAACAATACTATACCCACATGTTTTTTTTTCTTTATGCAGGTGTCACTACACATTAAAACCTTCTGTAGCAGTAAGGCACTATCACGAATCATCGCAGATACAGTCTGCTCTGTAAAAAGTCTGAAACGACTCAAAATTGGGCCATGTACTCTTGTTGATGAATTCATCACTAGTATGGAAGAATGTGCTAAAGATGTGATGGTAAATATATTCTGTCTTACTCCAATGACCTGCTCTATTATTATTCTTTCCCTTTCTATGGTATCCAAAATATAGCATGACAATCTGGAGAAATGGTGTAGCAGTCAGATCTACTTCTACTTGTATTTCTTGTCAAATCTGACTTTAAAAGACCCTGTTTAAAAGTCAGTCAAATGAACTTGGAGAAGGAGCTTCACCACTCAATGTAGCAATTTTGTTAATATAGAAATGCTGAGCAAACAGTATCATTACAAAAATAAATTTACAAGAATGCATACATTTACATACCAAATTGATCATGTAAAGCCTAATATAAATTTAGAAATATGTGTCTAGAATGGAGAATTGCATGTAAGGATGAAAAGGGAATATCCATATAAATTCTAGTTGTAAACTTAAGGGAAAGAGGGCGCTATCACTCTTATCAAAGCGAACGCGGCCATAGACATTTTGTATTTTGCACAGTTTTTTCACTTTGTTTTCTTGATTATGGCGAGCAACAAATTTTTCAAATAAATGTTCGCTCTGATCAAGTAAGCTAAGATTCTGATTTTTTTTTTAATAAAAGGAATAACAAATTGGAAAGAAAAGAAAACGTTCTGTCACTTGTGTCAATTCTGAAGCCATGTCAGATAAAATTCCTGTACAATATGGCCAATTTTGCTCTCAAAACAGCTCATACACTGCATAGTCATCTTCCTCGATGACGCATAATTATATAACAACCTACTGTACGCACTGTTTTTAAAACCTTGAATTCTCAGCTTTCCAAAGATGGTACATTCATTTTGATTGGTTTAGAAAAAGTCCTGTCACTTTGAACATTATCACAAAAGAATCTTGACTTGACGGGTCAATATTTCCGCATATCACATGCATATCGCATGTGGACGGCGTCTTCACAAGAAGTGACAAGATAACTATTTATATTAATAATCGTTTGGAACATCAATCTATGGGAAATAAAGATTCTGATTACAACTTCAGCACAATCATGACAATCGCGTTATAGGCTTGCCAGAATGTCTTTAATAACCCGTTGTGTACTAAGCCCGGATATATGCAGGCTGACAAAATAGAGAACATCCCTTGTGTTGATTATTTATTTCACTAATTATTGCATGAAATACATGAAAACTTTATATAATTCAAATTATAAGACATTGATATATTAATATGTGTTTTTGTTTCACCTTTATAAGAAAACAATTTGTTGCAACCATGCCTGACAACTACGATTCGTTCGACTTTGTAAAAAGTTCTCGGTATTCAACAGGTTAAAAAGCTTCATACAGTAGTACAAAGTATATTATGATAAATGTTAATGAAGTTTTGTCTGTTAATGAATTGAGACATTGCACAAGAATATACCCGATAGTAGTAAAGAATAAAACAGAAACTCATTTTCTGGTACATGTTCATGTGGCATAAAGGCATAATGGCATCAACTTGGCCTTTATGGAGGTCACTGAAATGATCAAAGAGCATCTCCAAACTAAGAGAATTATGAGATGGAAATAATTTTACTGAACTACATGAAGCTGGTGAGTTTGCTTCATTTATGAGCTAGCAGACAATGAGACCTGTATCTACATCTCAATTCTGTTGAAAAACACTGTCCATGTACAGTGTACTACTTTGCACACAACTTGTTCTAGACTCTACCTCTTAAATACTTCAGGCAACCACATCAGGCGAAAGGGAGGTCACGTCTGCAGGGTTTGGTAAGATAGAGAGAGCATTCCTGGAGATGAGTCATAGATTCTTTCACAAAATGGCTGGCCTTCAGCATCAAAGCCCTATGTGGCCATGTGGCCATTTGGCCATTAGAACCTGAAGGGACTGCCATAGGCTGACGCTGACACTATGTGGCACAGACTCACGACAGGTGGGCCAAAAGTCTAATCTCTGGATGTGGGGGTTTGGTTTAGGGGTTCGATCAGCAGAGTGTAAGAAACTTTGCCTGAATCTATGTTGCTTTACCTGAATAACATTGAAGAGAGAGTGGAGTGGGTCATTTTCACATGTAGAATCCATGTTTTCACGCTTAAATTTCACCTTTGGGAAAGTGCTAACTTCCTCATGTGTTCAGGGGCGATGCCACTCAAGATAAAATGTTGTCTACTTGGGTTGGTTCTAGACATCCTGTGATGATCCTTTGAGGCATGGGGCGACCTGTCCCAGATAGGTCATGCATACAACTGATGATGCAGAGGACAAGGGCTGTTGTACGGACGGTTCTTGTGATGCATTACAGGCAGAATTCATGATCCTCAATCTGGCATCCAATTCAAAAGCTTGTTTGTTGACCAAATAATGGAATAGCTCATCAGAGAACTCAAAGTTGCATTAGGTATTACAGGATGAATGCAAAATGAGAAAGCATTGACTAGACTTTTCCTGATTGCCTCTGAATGGGTCAACTCCATTCAAAAGAAGACTTCCAGGATCAATGATCCCAACAGTAAGAAGGAGCATTGTCAAGTCAGGGGTTCTGTAGCTTGCATTTATCCCAGTTTCTCAACATAAATATAAGAAGGGCATCTTACAACACTACAAGGGAAGTCCCTTTGAAAGCAAGTCAATGATGCTGATGAATGTGGTGTCGTACATGGAGTGGAAGCTTTCAACGAAGACATTCTTGAGTTAGATGAATAAAGAAAGTCAGGTTCCAGGAATTTGCGTCTGGAAGAATTAAGTAATCAGTCATGAAAATCATCCTGGATTAAATGACAAAGGTCGAAATGAAGAAATTCAGAAGATATAAATCTAATGCAAGATTGGAGCCAAGCTCATTAAGCTAGGATCACCAACTTCTCGCAAGAATTATGGTTGGGGGTAATAATAACATCATGCAGGGCCCGCTGGGAGAACAGTTGTCAGAACTGAAGTGGCTACCCTGGGTAAATAAAACCGTATTATTATTATTATTATTATTATTATATTAGGATATTTACAATCTGAAAGTAGGAATTATCTGTAATACTATGCTCACTCTTTACCTCAGATGGCCGTCTACTAATTCAGACAAGAGTTAATTCATCTACAGTATGTCATATAAGCCCATGGGACTGTAACCAATAGTTATAGCCATCCTAAAGGCCAGGATACTGATTAGTCAAGTCCATTCGACACAGAAGCCACATCATAGAAAGAGGAGAAAGAGAGGAAACATCAACAATGCAGTGGCAGTTATGAAGGCCAAAATTAAGTCCCCATTAATAATTGAATGCTCCGAATTTGCTGCTGACTTCGTTAGGAGTATCAGAAAACTTGCATCTGATTGTCATGATAGGTACAATGATGACACCCCCAAGGAATGAACTCGAGGCAAAATGGCTATAGATAGTGAGCAAGTGGAGTGTAACCCTAACGTACCTGGGCTATTTCATGAGCTTAAAGTCCTGGGGGGGGGGGGTCATTATGGCCCCCCCCCTAAGATCTCGGCCGCGGATCTTGCGATCGCGACGAAAATTTGCCTGAAGGTAGAGAATGATATAATCTATGCGGTTGATTCTGTCTCAAATCACACAAAGCTCTTACTGACATTATATCTTTGGAAGGCTGTTGTGCGCGAGTATTATAGCAAAAGTGTTTTGCTGACGTCTTTGGGAATGCAACATAATTATTTTATCATGCCAGATGTGTTTGATTCAAAAGTCGATCGCACCCATGGAGAAGCAGATACCCTCATTCTGTTGCATTTGCTGCATGTTATCTCAAGAGCACCAGGGAAAACTATAAACGTAGATGTTTATTCACAACATAAAATGCCTCCAGTCCAGGGGAATAGATGGGAGTTAGATGCAGATTGTACTGTCTGTCTAACTTTGTGTTTTGACCTGCATGCTGTACCAAGGGCAGTCATGAATGTGACCAAATACTCTTGTCGCTCGCAAGGATTGCAAAAGCTTAAATGCTTTGGAAAGGACTATTCAACACCAAATGTTGCTTTTTTTCCTTCGTTGATGTTGTGTTTTTTGTTGTTTAAATATCATGCACTGTAACTTGTAAGGTGCTTGTAAGCTGATATATGGATCACTATAGGATTATCTTTGGCGGCCTATCAAAATAAACCATAGTTTCATGTTTTTTTTAAAGATGTAGTAGAGTGTTTGACATGATAAGAATGCTTTCACCCATGATTTGAACCTCTTACAATGCTTATAACATGAGATATATGTAAAAAATATGATTTTCTATGGTGGCACGTACATAAAGGTATCGTATGGCAGCCATTTTGAATTTCAAAATGGCCACCAATTTTATTTATTAACCATTATAGGGAGTAAATTTTCATTCAAGAATGAAGGACATCACAAACTTTGATATTATTGCAATGTTCAACCTTCTAAAGTGCTTGGAACCTGAGATACAAGTAAATATACAATGTAGGTTACCTTTGGCGGCCATTTAGAATTTGAAGATTGCGACCTACTCATATGAACGATATTCTCGGAAAATGATGTATTATCATGTCTGGCATCATATGCATGCATTATAAACCAAATTTGAACCTTTTACCATGCTTAGAGCATGATATATATGTAAAAATGCAGTTTCTATGGTGGCCATTTTGAATTCCAAAATGGCTGCCCAAGAGGTGGTTGGAAAAAATGGAACCAAAGTTTTTTGGATTCAGCACCCCCAAATTGACAAAATTAGCCAATAAAATCAATTTTGGCACGAATATCCAGCTGGTTGTATTATTTCGACATAACAGCCTCTACTATTTGATATTATTATCCATACAGAGGGTTTTGAGAGGCCAAATACATGTGTTATTTTGTTGATGCACTTCATAAACTTGACCTACTTTACACAGTTCGTGGCTTCACTGCCCAATATCGAAAAATATTGGGCAGCAAGAGGGGGAATCCCCAAATTTGAAAGTGAGATAACCAGAGAGAGTTAATATTTTTGTATTTTTTTTGGGGGGGAGACCAAATAATCTTTTTAGGGGATTGGGACGGTTTTTTTGGGGGGGGGGCAAATTTTTTGGGGTGGGGGCAACTTTTTTTTTTGGGGGCAATTTTTTTTTTTTTTATTCATTTATTTTTATTTATTTTTTTTTTTGGGGGTGTCGAATTTTTCTTTATTTTTTCCAGAATCAAGCAAAATTAGGGGGCTCTTTTTTTTTTGGGGGGGGCCAATTTTTTTTTTTTTTTTTTTTGTGGGGGAGGGCATTTTTTGAGGGGCCTAATTTTTTTCCAGAAAAAAAAAAAGGGGGCAATTTTTTTTTTTGGGGGGGGGGCCATTTTTTTTTATTTTTCATTTATTCATTTTTTTTAATTTTCAAAATTGCAAATATAGAATCGTAGTCCAGAAACAAATGTGGGGTGGGGTTTAGAATCCTAAATGAATAAAAAAAATTATGATAAAAAAAAATGAGGGGGGGGTGGCTATTCGTAAAATCCTCTGTATAGATAATAATGATAATATTAGATGTCCTATTTTCAGTTAATACAAGGATATATTGAACTCGCTTTTCAAAATATTGGACTCGTCTTCGACTCGTCCAATATTTGTGCAAAGCTAGTCCAATATTCCTTGTGTCAACCTCAAGGCCATCCAATATTCTATAAATATTCCATTTTGCAAACACATCTCACAGTATTTTTATTGTGTTGCATTCCAGTTGGGAAAGAGATGGTTTCTTGTGAAAATTGCACATAACCTTATTTTTTTTCCCATTTACATGACACAATGAATTTTCACAATTCTTGCATGAAGGTCTAGATGTTGTCAGTGGACATGCATTACAGACTCAAGACGCTGGTATCTGTGCTCTGCCATGTCTCAAAAGTGTATGCTATGTACAATCACCTTATGATGGAGGAAATAACATTTGATACCCACATTTGACCATTTTGTATCTTTTCTGTTTTCTTGTGATAGGTTGAATCTCTAGAACTACATTTGAGTGATATCAGTATGGATGGATCTCGAAGCCTGGGTGCCAGTATATGTGCTATGCCATATATCAGAAGTGTGGATCTTATATACAGGGGAACTGGCATTAGAGCTGAGGTAACCATCTGCAAATATTCTTTATTTTCATTTTTGTTTGTTTATATAACAAATATATTATAAATCTGCTCCCAGGCTGATCTTAAACTTTTCCCCTGCATTCTGTACTTAATTGGTAGAGCCTATTCAGATTCAGATTCAAAATTAATGTATACAGGCATAATTATAGAATCAAACAGAACAATGAGAGAAAAGAGTCAAGAAGAAGAAGATGTATTGTAGACCCGAAAAGAAGAATACTCTTTTGTGTACCCTAATTTTTGGGATTTATTATGATCCTGATAAACAATGCAATTTATTCAAACTTTTCTCCAAAACATAGGTGTAATGTAGTATAAAAGAATTCCTAATTTCTGATATTATTTGTGCGTAATTGAGTTTTAAAATCCAGAGCGTTGATACAGATAAACTCTGTTTTGATGTTTAGATTACACTGAGAAAGAATGTAAGAGGATCATTTTCATCTGAGGTTATCTCATCATCCTGTCAGATCAACATCAGTATGGATGGAGAGCAGGTCATTGCCTTTGTGTCTTCACTCTCTTCATCACAGACATCATCTGTACAAGTAATTTCTCTTTAATCTTTATACTCCTTTATACTATACAACAAGTAGGAATTTCAAAGATTTATTTTCTCTCTCTGATCAGAGAGATTATTAATGCCAAGATCTCTTAGGAAAGATTAAAAGATGGAGCCCACAAACTATGAAATGTTTTTCATCCTGAAACTTTCATATGTACATACATACATATACATTTTGGCATTTATATATAGTTTTCCATTTAAAATTCCTAATGTATTCTAAATATACAAAACTTACATGTATATTCATTTTCTCTTTTTAACACAGATTTACATATTGAATAAAGGGAAATTTGCATTATAAGGAAAATACCGGTACATTATTTTTTTTTAACAAAAAAAAAACAAGTGTAAAATCTGCCCTGTACAAGTACGGACAAAAACAGCCCTTGCATTTCAGTAGTCCAAGTAATCCTTTGCCCTTGACTCAGGAATTATGACCTCAAACAATTAATGAATGATCAGAAAGCCAGTGCTGCTTCTACAAAAAACTTGGTACAAATTGTTTTTGAGCAAAGTTTTTAAAAACTCAAGTGCTCAGTCATCCATTGAAGCACAGGTATAATTTTGGTATCACTAGATAGAATAGAATTTTACTCTTTGTCATGATATGAAAATTAATGACACATATGATATACACTTTTAATAAGAGGCTTTCAAAGTTGGGTTTACTTTTATCTGGGATGCACTGTATGGTAATTAACACCAACTGTTTAATAATATTACATTTTGCAAACACATCTCACAGTATTTTTATTGTTTTGCATTCCAGTTGGGAAAGAGATGATTCCTTGTGAAACTTGCACATAACCTTATTTTTTTTTCCATTTTCATGAAGGAATGAATTTTCACAATTCTTGCATGAATTAGGTGTAGATGTTGTCAGTGGACATGCATTACAGACTCAGATGCTGGTATCTGTGCTCTGCCATGTCTAAAAAGTGTATGCTATGTACAGTCACGTTGTGATGGAGGAAATAACATTTGATACCCACATTTTACCATTTTGTATCTTTTCTGTTTTCTTGTGATAGGTTGAATCTTTAGAACTACATTTGAGTGATATCAGTGTGGATGGATCTCGAAGCCTGGTTGCCAGTATATGTGCTGTGCCATATATCAGAAGTGTGGATCTTATGTACAGGGGAACTGGCAGTAGAGCTAAGGTAACCATCTGCAAATATTCTTTATTTTCATTTTTGTTTGTTTATATAACAAATATATTATAAATCTGCTCCCAGGCTGATCTTAAACTTTTCCCCTGCATTCTGTACTTAATTGGTAGAGCCTCTTCAGATTCAGATTCAAAATTAATGTATACAGGCATAATTATAGAATCAAACAGAACAATGAGAGAAAAGAGTCAAGAAGAAGAAGATGTATTGTAGACCCGAAAAGAAGAATACTCTTTTGTGTACCCTAATTTTTGGGATTTATTATGATCCTGATAAACAATGCAATTTATTCAAACTTTTCTCCAAAACATAGGTGTAATGTAGTATAAAAGAATTCCTAATTTCTGATATTATTTGTGCGTAATTGAGTTTTAAAATCCAGAGCGTTGATACAGATAAACTCTGTTTTGATGTTTAGATTACACTGAGAAAGAATGTAGGAGGATCATCTTCATCTGAGGTTATCTCATCATCCTGTCAGATCAACATCAGTATGGATGGAGAGCAGGCCATCGCCTTTGTGTCTTCACTCTCTTCGTTACAGACATCATCTGTACAAGTAATTTCTCTTTAATCTTTATACTCCTTTATACTATACAACAAGTAGGAATTTCAAAGATTTATTTTCTCTCTCTGATCAGAGAGATTATTAATGCCAAGATCTCTTAGGAAAGATTAAAAGATGGAGCCCACAAATTATGAAATGTTTTTCATCCTGAAACTTTCATATGTACATACATACATATACATTTTGGCATTTATATATAGTTTTCCATTTAAAATTCCTAATGTATTCTAAATATACAAAACTTACATGTATATTCATTTTCTCTTTTTAACACAGATTTACATATTGAATAAAGGGAAATTTGCATTATAAGGAAAATACCGGTACATTATTTTTTTTTTAACAAAAAAGAAAAACAAGTGTAAAATCTGCCCTGTACAAGTACGGACAAAAACAGCCCTTGCATTTCAGTAGTCCAAGTAATCCTTTGTCCTGGACTCAGGAATTATGACCTCAAACAATTAATGAATGATCAGAAAGCCAGTGCTGCTTCTACAAAAAAACTTGGTACAAATTGTTTTTGAGCAAAGTTTTTAAAAACTCAAGTGCTCAGTCATCCATTGAAGCACAGGTATAATTTTGGTATCACTGGATAGAATAGAATTTTACTCTTTGTCATGATATGAAAATTAATGACACATATGATATACACTTTTAATAAGAGGCTCTCAAAGTTGGGTTTACTTTTATCTGGGATGCACTGTATGGTAATTAACACCAACTGTTTAATAATATTACATTTTGCAAACACATCTCACAGTATTTTTATCGTTTTGCATTCCAGTTGGGAAAGAGATGATTCCTTGTGAAACTTGCACATAACCTAATTTTTTTTCCATTTTCGTGAAGGAATGAATTTTCACAATTCTTGCATGAAGGTCTAGATGTTGTCAGTGGACATGCATTAGACTCAGATGCTGGTATCTGTGCTCTGCCATGTCTCAAAAAGGTATGCTATGTACAATCACGTGGTGATGGAGGAAATAACATTTGATACCCACATTTGACCATTTTGTATCTTTTCTGTTTTCTTGTGATAGGTTGAATCTCTAGAACTTCATTTGAGTGATATCAGTGTGGATGGATCTCGAAGCCTGGGTGCCAGTATATGTGCTATGCCAAATATCAGAAGTGTGGATCTTATGTACAGTGGAACTGGCAGTAGAGCAAAGGTAACCATCTGCAAATACTCTTTATTTTCATTTTTGTTTG
>CALNVZ010000080.1:828226-848506 GCA_940671915.1 Paracentrotus lividus
GATCCTTGAGTAAGACGAATTGCAATTGTTAATTCTGCAAACTTTTCTCCAACATAGGTTGTAATGGTAGTATAAGAAAGATGATGTGCGTAATGTTGTCTTGGGATATTATTTGTGCGTATTGAGTTTTGAAAATCCATAGCGGTTGATACAGATTAAACTGCTGTTTTTGATGGTTTAGGTATTCAACTGAGGAAAGAATGGTAGGAGGATCATTTTGCCCCATCTGAGGTTAGCTCATTGACAATTCGCCGTCAGAGTCAACATCAGTGAATGGATGGGAGAGCCAGGCCATCAGCCTGTTGTGTCCTTCACTCTCTTCATCAAACAGAACATCATCTGTACAAGTAATTTCTCTTTAATCTTTATATCCTTTATACTATAACAACAAGTAGGGAGATTTTTCAAAGATTTTATGTTTCTCTCTCTGAGGTCAGAAGAGATGTATAAAATTGTGCCTGAAGATCGTATCTAGGAAAGATTAAAAGAATGGGGAGCCGCGACAACTTATGGAAAATGGTGTTTTCGATCCTGAAACTTTCCATATTACAATGGTACAGTAAGCAGTATACTTTTTGGCATTTAGTATATAGTTTTCATTGTAAAATTCCGTAATGGTAATTCTACAATATCGAAAACTTGACATGTGATATTCATTTGCGTCCTGTTTTAACATCAGATTTACGATATGAATAAAGGAAATTTGCAGTATTAGAAGGTATGAAATATGTCGCGGTACAGTAGTTGTTTTTGTTTTTAACAAAGAAAAAGAAACAAAGTGAATGATTGCCCATGTAGCAGTACGGGACAAAAAACAGTCCCTTGGCATTTCAGTAGTCCGAAGGTATCCGCTTTGTCCTGGACTGCAGGAATTAATGACCTCAAACATTAAATGAGATTGATCAGGAAAGCCATGGTGCTGCTTCTAACAGAAAAAAACTTGGTACAGAATTGTTGTTGAGGTCGAAAAGTGTTGTAAAACTCAGTGCTCAGGGTCATCCATTGCAAGCACAGGTATGAATTTTGGGTATCATAGATAGAATAGGAATTTACTCTTGGTCATGATATGGGAAAATTAAATGACACATATGAGTACATCAGCTTGTTAATAGGAGGCTCTTCTAGAAGTTGGGTTTTTAGCTTTATCAGGGGAATGGCCGATGTGTATGGGTAATGTGAGACAACCAGCTGTTTAATAATAGTTACAATTTGTTGCAAGACCACATTCTCACAGTATTTTTATTCGGGTTTGGCAAATTCCAGTTGGGAAGCAGAAAGATTCCGGTTGTGAAAACTGGCTAGCAAGTGGTGAGTAAGCCTTATTGTTTTTTCCATTTGTCCGTGATAAGGAATGAAGTTTCCACAATTCTTGGGGTCAAATGAAGGGTTATATGAGCATGTAGATGTGTGTCAGTGGACAATGCAGTTAGACAGACTGCAGATGGCTGGTATCTGTGTTGCTCGTGCGCGATGTCTCGAAAAGTGTAGAGTGCCTATGTACAAGTCACGTGTGGAGGGAGGAAATAGACATTGTGATACCCCATTTGACCATTTTGTATCTTTTCTGTGTTTTCTGTTGTATTAGGTTTAATCTTCTGTAGAACTACATTTGAGTGATATCAGTGTGGATGGATCTCAATAAGGCCTTGGGGCAGTATAGATGTGTGCTTGATGGTGCCATGAGTATCAGGAAGTGTGGATCTTATGTACAGTGGACTGGCGTAGAGCAAAAGGTAACCAATCTGCAAATGACTCTATCTTCTAGTGTTGAATGAATAACAAATATAGTATGAAATCTGGCTCCCAGGGCTGATCTTGAAACTTTTCCCTGCATTCTGTATTATGTGGTTATGAGGCTTATTGCAGATTTCAGATTCGAAATTTAGAGTGTGATAACAGGCATAATTATATGAATCAAACAGAACAAATGAGGAAAAAGGAGTCAAGGGAAGATAGGAAGTAGTGTATTGTAGAGTCGCGATATAAGAAGAATGCTGCTTTGTGTGTGAGCGGCTGCTATAGTGTTTTGGGATTTATTTATGATCCTGATAAAAATGCAAGGTTTATTCAAACTGTTTTCTCGCAAGAACATAGGTGTGATGTAGTATAAAAGAATTTGCCGGAATTCTGATATTATTTGTGCGTAATGTGAGTTTTAGAAATCCCAGAGCGTTGATTACAGATAAGAATCGTGTTTTGATGTTTTAGATACATCGTGGGAGAATAGGAGATGATAGGTGGAGGATCATTCCTCATCTGAGGTTTATCTCAATCATCGCGCGCAGATCACATTCAGTAATTGTGATGGGAGAGGCAGGCCATCGGCCTTTTGTTGCTTCAGCTCTCTTTGTGATCACAGACATCAATGCCTGGTACAAGTAATATTTCTCTTGAAATCTTTTATACTGCGCTGTTATAGGCTATATCACAGTATGTGGAATTTCTTGAAAGATTGATTTTCTCTCTCTGATCTTATTGGAGAGGATATTAAATGGCCAAGATCTCTTAGAAAGATTAAAGATGAGCCCACAAACTATGGAAGTGTGTTTTCCATCCTGAAACTTCATAATGGTCATACAATACATATACATTTTGGGCATTGTATATATGAGTTTTCCATTTAAAGATTCCTAATGTAAATTTCTTAACGATGATAGCAGAAACTTACATGTATATTCATTTTTCGTCTTTTTAATCAGCATGATGTTACATATGTGAAATAAAAAGGGAAATTTGCATAAGTAAGGAAAATACGGGGTAACAGGTTATTTTTTTTTTTATAGACAAAGAAAAAAAAAAAACAGGTGGTAAAAGAGTCTGCCCTGTAGCAGTACGTGGACAAAACAGCCCCTTGCATTTCGAGTATGTGGCCAAGTAATCGCCTTGTCCTGGAACGTTTCGAGGAATTATTGGACCTCAACAAGTTAATGAATGATCAGGAAAGCCAAGTGCTGCTTCTACAGAGAAAACTTGGTTGACAAAGTTGTTTTTTGAGCAATAGTGTTTTTAAAAACTCATAGTGCTTCAGGTCATCCATTGAAGCACAGGTATAGGGTGGATTTTGGGTATCACTGAATAGAATAGAATTTTACTCTTTGGTATGATAGTGAGGAAAATTAAGTGACAGCATATTGATGACACCACTTTTAATAAGATGGGCTCTCAAAGTTGGGTTTACTTTGATCTGGGATGCACTGTATGGTAATTAATGCACAGCTGTTTGAAGTAATGATTAATTTTTGCAAACACACAGTCTCGAAGCGAGTAGTTTTGTATTGCGCGAGCGCCTTATGGGAGAGATTGATTCCCTGTTGGTGAAAAGCTTGCACATAAACCTTTATTGTTTTTTGCGGGCGATTTTGCGGTTGTGGAAGGGGATATGATAGTTGTTCACAATTCCGTTGCATGAAGGTGTAGGAGTGTTGGTCGAGTGGACATGCAGTACAGATCTCCAGATGCTGGGTATGCTGTGCTCTGCCAGTCTCAAAAGAGGTGTGATGGCTTTGGTACATGATCACGTGGTGAATGAGGAAATAACATTGATACCGGCCACAGTTTGAGCGATTTTGTATCTTTTGTCTGTGTTTCTTGTGATAGGTGTGAATCTGCTAGAACGTACATTTGAGGTGATATCAGTGGTGGAATGGAATCTCGAAGGCCTGGGTGTCGCAGTATATGTGCTATGGCCAATAGTAGTCAGAAGTGTGGATCTTATTGTGTACAGTGTGACTGGGTCGAGTAGAGAGCAATGTGGTAACCATTCTGTGGCAAAATAGCTGTGCTTTTGATTTTTTCATTTTTATTGTTGTTTATATGACAGAATAGTAGGTGGTTATAAAATCTGCTCCCAGGCTGATCTTATAGCTTTGTCCGCCGTGCATTCCGAGTACTGTTATTGGTAAGCCTATTACGTAGGATTCCAGAATTGGTCGAAATGTATAGCAGGCATAATTGACACGAATCAAACAGTGATACAGAAGAGAGTAGGCTCGAACAGAAAGAGGTGTAGGGACCCGAAAGAAGAATTGACTTTTCGTGTACCGCTAACTTTTGGGGGATTTGAGTTATGGATCCTGGGATGAACATTCAATTTATTCAAACCTTTCTCGGCAAACACAGGTGTAATGTGTATGCTAGGTTGAATAGCTGTAGCTTTGTAACATTTATTTAGGTGTGGTTGCGGGGTGGAGGGTGGGTGGGAATGTATGAGTGTGGTTTGGAGGCATTTGAAAACCAGAAACATTGATACAGGGGGATGAACTCGTGTTTTTGATATTTATGATTACACTGATAAATGAATGTAGGAGGATCGATCTCATCGATCATCATCATCCGTCAGATCAACGATGCAATGCCTGGGATGTAGAGCTGATCAATTACATTTGTTGGTCATGCACTCACGTTTGTCATCACAGATGCATCTAGACATGTATTTTCGCAGTTATAATCTGATTATTAGTAGGAGCTGTACAGTTTTTTCAGGCCGCATATTTAGAATGCCTTCCTGTGCATACAGGTAATATAGTACCAGAATTTAATTTGGTAAAAGAGATTGTGTTTTGTCTTTGCCTGTACGCAGACAAGAACAATGAATGTCGATGTGCTAACTAATGTAGCAAATTTGGTTGTACTGAACTAGGAATTTATAAAAGTTTTAACACATGTTACAGATTAGCGCCTGGTGGGTGTTGATAATAACTAAATATTTGAATAGTGATGAGAAGTCCTATTGTGTTAACATCATAGATGGTAGCCACTTTTGGTTTCTGAGAGATATCTGGTTTGAGACCAGATTTCTTGCTCAACTTTTTCTTGACAGATGAATCTCTTCAAATAGATCAACTCATGGTATGGATGGTGAGTCCGTGCATCAAAGCAAGACTCTTAGGTGTTGTAGTATCTGTGCCCCATGGCCATGCCTCAAGGATGGTCAAACTAGATAGGGAAACGCTATCAGATGGATTCGGTAGCCGGTAACACGTGTAGAGAAAGAAGGTGGAGGCTTCATGCATTGAATGGTAGGAGGAGATCTAGTGACCTGCTTTGAAGTAACATTTCCTTTAGTTTTGTGTGCAAGGATTTTCAATGAGGCCTATTTTTTCCCCCTCTTTGTTTAAAAATATTTAGTAAAGCCTGTTATAGGAATTGGCCTTTGTGATGTAGATCTATGTGGTATGAATTTTTGAAATAAAATGCACATGGGCTTTGCTAACCTCTGTGTGGTGCCTTTTTAGTAATCGAAGATTAATGTTTGTGTTGTTGATGTGATACCAGATCAGGGAACAAAATAAATTCATATTTTTAAAATGTAGGAGGTACAAAAATCAATAGTATGTCTTTGAGATTGTGAATGATGTTTCTAGGGAATAGCAAGACATCATAATTCCAAAAGAAATAAATGTTTAGAATACACGGACGAAACAAACATTATTTGCTGTATGAATATTAATACAGAACAGTACATGTTTTTTACCATGCCTCGTAAACGAATGTCAGTATGTTTGTCACCTAATTGTATGTCTTGGTTGACTGTCAGTGGGTTGTGACATGTATTGATTCGTATTAATTTAGCATGTCCCATAGACTATGTTGATTTGTTCTTGCTTGGCATTGTAAAAAACAAAAGACTATATTTGCAATCACTTTTTAATTATTTCTCACGAGGTGTAGGACCCCTCTTGCAAAATGAGATGGCACTTATATCATAGTGAGTCTGTAGGTCACACGGTAACCACTATGTTTCCACTTATACATGTAAATGTAATGTAAGGGGTCGTTATCCCATTAGAGAACGTCTTGAAGCAAGTGAGTGAATGATTAAGGCAAATAGATGATAGTGATGGGGCTAGTAAAAATACTATGCTGTTACATAGCAGTATTTTATTCGTTAACAGGGTTGAGTATATTGACTGTTTTACCAGATTTTGACTGTGCTCAAACTTTAATTCTTGAGAGATTGAATCTCTTATGATAGAATCACCATGGTATGAGGGAGTCTGCAGTAACGAACAGCTAGGTGCGTAGGTATCCTGTGCCATGTCATGCCCTCAAATGATGTCAAACTAAATAGGGAGAACTATAGTATGGATTCTAGCTCGGTGCACTTAGAAAAGGAGCTTCAGTCATTGATGAGGCTAGGAGTAGTATCTAATGACTGCTTGAAGGAAGCATCTTGCCTTTGGGTTTGGGTGCAGGAGTTGTCTGATATAGGCCTATTTCGCCCCTCTTTTTTAAAAGAATATTATAATAAAGCCTGTGATAAATGTCCTTTGATGTAGATCTAGGGTGATAATTGTTAAAATAGAAATCACATGGGCTGCAAACTCTTTGTGTCTGTTTATAGATCTAAGGAGTATGATTTGGTGTGATGTGATAGCACAGAGTCAGGGAACAAAATAGAAGTTCATGGATTTTTAAATGTGAAGAGTACAGAAAATCAAAGTAAGTTGGACATGTCCTTCAGGATGTCCAAACTAATAGGAAAACTAATATGCAGGATGGATTCTCAGATGACTCAGGGTGGCTGGAAGGAGCTTCGTCATTGCAGATACAGAGATGAATAAAACAAGTACATGTATGATTTCATGTGTATGTGTTAGAAGAATATTTTGGAATAACACGAAAAACTTACATGTTATATTCATTTGTCGCCTTTTAACACAGATTTATATGGTTGAATAAGGGGAAAGATTTTCAGTTATATGGAGAATAGCCGGTACAAGGGTTAAATGTTTTCTTAGGCACCCATTTTTTTAGAATACAAGCAATTTAACGACAGTAAAGAAGAAATGTGGGTAATGGTCTGTGCATGCAATGTAGCATAGTTTGACAGTATACCGCCGCTCCAATATATATTTGTGACAATGGATAAAATAAACATGTGAAATCATCCTGTAATAGTAGACGGAATGCACGCATGTCAAGTAGTCATGGCAACAGAACAATGAACATGGCTGGAACTACTATTAGGCAAATGATTATTATTAGAGTAACGTAGAATTTTAATAAGTATTTAGACATATGAAATTATTAATGGCTTACTGAATATGGTGATGATGCGAAAAAAGTGCGTATCATGATGAAACATCGAGGGAACCACTTTGGTTCTGATAATACTGTTTTACGCAAATTTATGTGCTCAACTTTATTCTTGACAGATTGAATCTCTCAAATAGATCACCATGGTATGAAGGTGAGTCTGCATCACAGAACACTGAGGTGATAGTATCTGTTGAACATGTCATGCCTCAATGATGTCAAACTAATAGGGAAACTATCAAGATGGATTCTACCGTGCACTTAGAAAAGGAGCTCATCATTGAAGGTAGGGAGATCTATGACTGCTTGAAAGTTAACATCTTCCTTTAGTTTGGTCAGATTTGTCAATAGGCCTATTTTCCCCCTTCTTTTTAAAAATATTTTTATAAACCTGTATAAAATTCCTTTGATGTAGATCTAGGGTAATATTTTTAAAAATAAAATTCACATGGGCTTGCAATCTCTTTGCTTTTATAATCAAGAATAATGATTTGGTCTTGAATGTGGATACCGACAGTCAGGGACAAAATAATTCATATTTTTAAATGTAGAGTACAAAATCAAAAAGTATTTGACAATTCTTCAGGATGTCAAACTAATAGGGCAAAACTATCAGATGGAATTCGTACCAATGAACTCAGGGAAGGACGCTTTCGTCATTGCAGATAACAAGAAATCATAAAACAAGTACATGTAATATGTTCATAGTGTATGTGTAGAAGACTAATTTTGAATACACAAAACTACATTTATATTCATCTTTCGCTTTTTTAACAACAGATTTAATATGTTGAATAAGGAAATTTTCATTATATGGAAATACCGGTAACATTTATTTTTCCTTAGGCACCCATTTTTTTAGAAAGCTACAAAGCAATTTAACAACTAGTAAGAGAAGAAAATGGTATATTCATCATGCGATGTAGACAAAAAATATTACAGGTATACCCCGCTCAATTATATATTTGTGACAATGTTGATAAAGTAAACATGTGAATCATCCCTGTAATAGTTAGAATATACCAATGCAAGTAGTATGGCAACAAGAACAATGAACAATGTGGAACTACATTAGCAATGTATTATGATACTAGAAAATTTTATAATTTTAAACATATGAAATTATTAATCATACTGATATGTGATATGCGAAAGTCTATCATGAATGAAAACATAGACGGGAACGACTTTGGTTCTGATAGATACTGTTTTACCAAATTTACTCGTGGCTCAACTTTATTCTGACAGATTAAATCTCTATCAATAGATCACCAATGGTATTAGTGAGTCTGCATCACAAACACTAGGTGCTAGTATCTGTGCCTGTCATACTCAATGATGGTCAAACTAAATAGGGAAACTATCAATGGATCTACCAGTGCACTAGAAAAGGAGCCTTCAGCATATGAAGGTAGGGGAGATCTATGACTGCTTGAAGTAACATCTTCCTGTAGTTTGGGTCAGGAATTTGTCAAAATAGACCTAATTTTCCCCCTCTTTTAAGAATATTTATAAAAGCCTGTATAAGAATTCCTTTGATCTTGATTCTAGTGTGTTAATGTTTTTTTTAAAAATAAAATCGACATGGGCTTGTGGCAACGCTCATTTGTCTTTACATGTATAATCAAGGAAAATGATTTGGTCTTGATAGTGATAACACAGATCAGGGACAAAATAGTTCAGATATTTTTTAAATGTGAGTAGCAAAAGTCGAAAAGTATTCCTGTCATTTGTGAATGATGTCTAAATAGCAAGATGTCATAAATTCCAAAGAAATAACATTTTAGAATGATCACTGACAACAAACATATGGCTGTAAACAAACACAGTGCATTTTTTTACAATGTCATAATTTTTCAACCTAATTTTATGTCTGTTGACTGCAGTGTATTACATGTATAGCTTATAAATTATATGGATCCACTAGAACTATTTGATTGTTTTTAAACTGTGCCATTTAACAAAAAACAATGACTATAGTGCGCGAGCGCCGCGATCGCGTACTCTACTTTTTATAATTTAGTATTCACGGTGAACCTGCTAGTCCATCAGAGTAGGATGGCATGGTGTATAGATCCAATTGAGGTCGGTGCGATTCGCAGCAAATCGAATGAGATGACGCAGGGAGACACCTTTATAGTGTCTTGCCGGATGTTATGGGCAATGTGAGGATTGCTGTTGGTCAGCGTCAATGCGTGTTCATCCCATTAGAAGAGCACGTAAGCAGGGTAGGGTGATTAGGCCGGCCAAATAATCATTATAAATGATGAACATTATAAATCCTACTAAATGCCTGTTATATCTCGGGGCAATTCCACAGAAATCTCGGACAAGGGTGCCGAAAATGTCAAATAAATGATAATTTGGTTAAAATTATTTTGGATTTTCAAGAAAAATACATGAGTGAAGTGTTTTGGAGAATCGATAAAGAATTTTTCCCGATTGGCGGCCATTTTCCACTTTCTAATCAAATACAATGATATATTATTATTTTCTTTTTGCATAGAAAAGGTAACCAGGCTGATCTTATACTTTTCCCCTGCATTCAGTACTTTATTGGTAGAGCCTATTCAGATTCAGATTCAAATGTATACAGGCATAATTACACAATCAAACAGAACAAAGAGAGAAAGGACTCGAACAGAAGAGGATGTAGGGACCCGAAAAGAAGAATACTCTTTCGTGTACCCTAATTTTGGGATTTATTATGATCCTGATAAACAATTCAATTTATTCAAACCTTTCTCCCAAACACAGGTGTAATGTACTATTGAAATACCTACTTTGTAACATTTATTTAAATGTATAGTTGAGGCTTGAAAACCAGAAACATTGATACAGATGAACTCTGTTTTTATATTTAGATTACACTGATAAAGAATGTAGGAGGATCATCTTCATCATCATCATCATCCTGTCAGATCAACATCAATCTGGATGTAGAGCTGATCATTACATTTGTGTCATCACTCTCTTCATCACAGATGCCATCTAGACATGTAATTTTCCATTTATAATCTGATTATTAGTAGGACTGTACAGTTTTTCAGGCCCATATTTAAATGCTCCTTTCATACAGTATATTAAGTACAAATTTAATTGTAAAAGATTTGGTTTTTCTTTCTTACCAGACAAGGAACAATGAATGTCGAGCTACATTAGCAAATTGTTGTACTAACTAGAATTTATAATTTTAACATGTACAATTACCGGTGGTATATACTAATATTTAATAGTGATAAAGTCTATTGTGATTAACACATAGATGGTAGCCACTTTGGTTCTGATAATACTGTTTTACCAGATTTACTGTGCTCAACTTTTTCTTGACAGATTGAATCTCTTCAAATAGATCACCATGGTATGAGTGAGTCTGCATCACAAACTCTAGGTGTTAGTATCTGTGCCATGCCATGCCTCAAGGATGTCAAACTAATAGGGAAACTATCAGATGGATTCTACCGTACACTTAGAAAAGGAGCTTCATCATTGAAGGTAGGGAGATCTATGACTGCTTGAAGTAACATCTTCCTTTAGTTTGGGTCAGGATTTGTCAATAGGCCTATTTTTCCCCCTCTTTTTAAAATATTTTATAAAGCCTGTATAAATTCCTTTGATGTAGATCTAGGGTATAATTTTTGAAATAAAATCACATGGGCTTGCAACTCTTTGTCTTTTATAATCAAGATAATGTTTTGGTCTTGATGTGATACACAGATCAGGGACAAAATAATTCATATTTTTAAATGTAGAGTACAAAATCAAAAGTATTCTTCAGTTGTGAATGATGTTCTAAATAGCAGACATCATAAATTCCAAAGAAATAAAATTTTAGAATACACTGACAAACAAACATTATTGCTGTGAAATAATACACAGTGCATTTTTTTACCATGCCCTTAAACAATGTCATATTTTTCACCTTATTTTATGTCTGTTGACTGCAGTGTTTTACATGTATATCGTATTAATTACATATCCACTAGACTATTTGATTTTGTTCTTCCCTTGGCATTTAAAAAAACAAGACTATATTGCAATCACTTTTTATTTATTTCTTCACGGGTAGACCCTCTTCAAATAGATGGCACTTATATCAATGAGTCTGTATCACAAACACTAGTTTCCCATCTTATACATGTAAATGTATGTAATGTCTTATCCCATTAGAAACACTAAGCAAGTAGTAATATTAGGCAAATAATGATTATTGATCTAGTAAAATACTATGCTTTACATACATATTTTATTCTTAACAGGTTGATAATACTGTTTTACCAGATTTACTGTGCTCAACTTTATTCTTGACAGATTGAATCTCTTCAAATAGATCACCATGGTATGAGTGAGTCTGCATCACAAACACTAGGTGCTAGTATCTGTGCCATGTCATGCCTCAATGATGTCAAACTAATAGGGAAACTATCAGATGGATTCTACCGTGCACTTAGAAAAGGAGCTTCATCATTGAAGGTAGGGAGATCTATGACTGCTTGAAGTAACATCTTCCTTTGGTTTGGGTCAGGATTTGTCAATAGGCCTATTTTCCCCCTCTTTTTAAAATATTTATAAAGCCTGTATAAATTCCTTTGATGTAGATCTAGGGTATAATTTTTAAAATAAAATCACATGGGCTTGCAACTCTTTGTCTTTTATAATCAAGATAATAGATTTGGTCTTGATGTGATACACAGAATCAGGACACAAATAATTCAATTTTTAAAATGTAGAGTAAAATCAAAAGTATTGACATGGTCCTTCAGGACGTAGAACTAATAGGAAAACTATCAGATGGGATTCTACAATGACTCATGGGAGGAGCTGTCGCATTGCAGATATACAAGATCATAAAGAAAGTTACATGTATAGTTGTCGCTGTCGGATGTGGTTGTGTAGAAGAATATTTTTGAATGATACAACAAAACTTACATTTATATCATTTTTCGCGTTAATTTTAACACACGATTTTATGATTTGAATAAGGGGAAATTTTGCATTATATGAGAAGAAGTCCGGTGACAGATTTCTTAGCACGCACTTTTTTAGAATCCAAAGCAATTAACACAGTAAGAGAATTGGTAATTCCATCATGCAATGTAACAAAATATTACGGTATAACCGCCGCTCCAATTGATATAGTTATTGTGAGCCATGTTGATAAAATAAAGCATGTGAATGCAATCCTGTAATAGTAGACTAATAGCGCATGCAAAGTAGTATGCGCAAGCAAGGAGACAATGAGGACAACTGGTGGAGCTACATTAGCAAATGATTTAATATGAACTAAAGAATTTTAATAATGTTTAACATATGAAATTACTTAATCTTACTGATATGATGAATATGGCGAAAAAGTCTATGCAGAATGAAACACATAGACGGACCACTTTGTTCTGATAATACTGTTTTAAACCAAATTTACTGTGCTCAACTTTTATGTCTGACAGAGATCGTGAATCTCTCTTCAAATAGATGCACCATGGTAGAGTGAGTCTGCAGTCACAAACCAGTAGGTGCAGTAATCTGTGCCATGTCAATGGCCTCAATGATGTCAAACTAATAGGGAAACTATCCAGATGGATTCTAGCACCGTGGCAACTTAGAAAAGGAGCTTCTTGCATTGAAGGTAGGGAGATCTATCGAACTGCCTTGAAGTAACATCTTCCTTTAGTTTTGGGTCAGGATTTGGTCAATAGGCTGATTTTTTTCCCCACTCATTTTAAAAATATTTTAATAAAGCCTGTATAAATTTTCCTTTGATGTAGATCTAGGGTATCAATTTTTAAAATAAAATCACATGGGCTTTGCAACTCTTTGTCTTTTATAATCAAGATATGATTTGGTCTGATGTGATTACACAGATCAGGGCAATAATTCATATTTTTAATGTAGAGTAAAAATGCAAAAGTATTGCATGTCTTCAGGAATGTCAACTAATAGGAAAACTATCAGATGGATTCTACAATGAACTCAGGGAAGGAGCTTCCGTCATTGCAGATAACAAGAATCGATGAAAACAAGTACATGTATATGTTCATGTGTATGTGTAGAAGACTATTTTGAATACACAAAACTTACATTTTATTCATTTCGCTTTTTAACAACAGATTTTATATGTGAGAATGAAAGGGAAATATTTTCATTATACTGGGAAAATCCCCGGTACTTATTTTTTCTTAGGCACCGCATATTTTTTAGAATACAAAGCAATTTAACAAGTAAACGAAGGAAATTTGGTCATTGCATCATGGCGATGTATATACAAAACTATACAGGTATAGACCCCGCTCCCAATTATCTATTTGTGACAATGTGATAAAGTAACATGTGATCATTCCTGTAATAGTAGAATACCATGCAAGTAGTAATGGCAACAAGAACAATGACAATGGTGGAACTACATTAGCAAATGATTACTGATAACTAGAATCTTCTATAGATTTTAAGCACATGTAATGATATAATCTATTTAATCATAACACTATAGTGATATGCACAAAGTCATATCATCGATGAAGAACATAGAGACGGAACCCAGCATTTCGCGTTGCTGATAAAAGCTGTATCTTAACCAAATTTACTGTGCTCAATCTCTTATTCTTGAACCAATTAAATCTCTTCAAATAGAATCACCGATGGTATGATGTGAGTCTGCATCACAAACACTAGGTGTGTATGCTGTGGCCATGTCAGTGCCTCATGTATGTCAAACTAATAGGGAAATTATCACATGATCTACGTGCACTTAGAAAAGGAGACTTCATACATTGACATGGAGCATCTTACGCACAGCTTCGAAGTCAACAAGTCTCCTGATACTCTATGCGAGTCAGAGTATCTCTCGATACATATAGTACCTAATTTTTCACCCTCTCATCTTCTGACAAGATTTACAATGTTTATAAACGCCATCGATAATGATGAATTTCTTTGACTTGACCTATGATCTACATTTAAAATAAATATTCACTATGGGTTAAGCAACTGCATATGCTACATCTTATTACTATGCTATACTACTACTCAAGAAAATATGCGACTTATACAAGTGTGACTCACCACAGATACGGGACACAAATTAAGCTTCAAAATCGCATTTTTAATCGTAGAAATGATACATTAACATCATTAAGAATCTTCAGTTGTGAATGATGTTCCTAAATAGCAGATGTCCTAAATTCCAAAGAAATAGAGCCGAATCTTATTAGAGATCATCACTTGACAACAAACATTATTGTGTAATATTACAATAAGCAACACAGATTGCAATTTCTTATTAACAACGTCATTAATCTCTTTACAACATAATATCTAAATGTCTAATATGATCCTGAGACAAGTGTATTCAATGTATCACCGCTTATATGAAACAAATTATAATTATCACACCTAGACCATCTGACCTATTGAGTTCTTTACTCCTGGACCCACTTCTCATAAAAACAAGACTATAATCCGCCACTCACATATTCTACTTATCTATCCTGCTAGAAGCCCATCCTCAAATCTCACCCACGGGCAACACCCTCGAACTCCAAGCACAATGTCATTCCTCTATATCAACTACGAGTCTCTGACCCACATCATAGTCGACTCACGTTTCACATTGTTTCATTCGCAGTAGTAATACATTCTATAGTCAGTCTTCGACTATCTCATCCACTTACACACCACCAAAGTGAGACCTCATCAACTCACTTCAGGTCACACCATATATCACTAAGATGCCCATCTTCTATTAACAATTAATAGGACACATCACACACCACCTAGCACTCACCTTAATATTCGCGAACCTCACCCTCAGTTCCACCCAGTCCCGCGCAAGTTCGACAGCACCGTCCGCTGCCCACAGCAGTGCGAGCGATATGAAGTCACTTACATAAAAAGACAAGACATTCACCTAGGTATGGATAATAGTTGCTTATCGTGAATTTTCAACAAAATCTTTGGGACGCTTTTAGAGTAATCACTCACAAATTTCTTCTTACCCTCGCGGGATGCGCTCGCCCGTTGCGACATTACCAATTACATAAGTCGAGGACATATATTGATCTAGTTATCGCCCATCCTTATAAGTATTTACTGATAAGAACCACGGTATTAGTACTACATCCCGACGCTATGATGTCAACAAGAAGATACATATTTCATATATGCAGCCGTCATAGACTCACAATTGCACCCTAGGACTAGTGTCCTTCGGTTACACCTACTGTGGCGACTAACACCTCTTATATTGTCAACGATTATGTAAGGAGGCACTAATTGATCTAGGACGAGAGACACCTTGATTGAACGTGTAATGACAAAAAAATTGGTTCAATATTGTGACTTTGGGTCAAAAACTTTAATTTAATCAACCACTCATTTGGCAGTGTCAACGGTCAGTTACTGAAAACTGCACTGTTAATTCTTTTTCCCGCCACAACGGAGACAGTATCAACTACTGGCAATTAGAGATTTCTCTAAATGATAATGACTGCATCTCGATCATTATCATAGCTAAAGCTATCGGATTTCATCATACAATCAAGTCAAAATTGACCAACCCAATCTTGTGTAACGTCAGTTACCATGATGCCGGATATAAGATTCACACTAGAAAACAATTATACCGCTAGTAGCACTCCTGTAGCCACACCTATACTGAACTAACTACGGACGCTTAAACTACATCTAACAATTAAAAAAACTGCAATGTGGCCAAATGGTAAGTTGTCTTATTTTAATGAGTTTTAAGAGTTTGGAAAACCCATGGCAGTGGTACCACCTGCACATTGTCAGCCTGCCTCCAAATCTGCTTAGATTTTCAGTTGATTATCTTATTGGTGTTGATCAAGGTTCCATTGCTATTATTCTGATTTTGAATATGAGCCTATAATTGTAAATGTTATGAATAAATCTAAATAGATTTTAGTTGTATTTAAAAAACTTCTCTCTGTAAAAAATGGAAGAATAATAGAAAAGATAGAAGTATGATATGACGCTCCAATGTTTGTGCATCTGCTTAGATGTACAGGCATAATTTGTGGTAGAAACTAAAGCAGCAGAACAAACACTTTTATACTTATTACAAGATTTCATTTTGATCCAAGACGCAGTGATTTTCAGTAAATTTCATTACTAGCTTTGAAATTCCGCATTTATGATGCGGATACACAACTGTGACAAATGAGTTCAAGCCGGAATTGACTGTTGCACGTTATAAGTTTGAATTGATGAGAAACTTTTAAAAATTGATTTAAAATCAATTCATCTAAGAACTGTTGTGTGCGTGGAGGATTTAGATCGACAAAATTATAGGATAAAGGCACTTTTTAGAATAATTATTCAAAGATTCAACATGCACTACATCACAAAACAGGCCGTAACTAGGGGGGGGGTTCGGCGGGTTTCAAACAGACCGCACCCCTCTCCGCCCCCCCCCCTCCCCCCCCGCAGGCGAGTTAGGGGCCGCTTGACCAAAAAAAAAAAATATATAAAAAAAAATAAATTAAACCCCCACTTTTTTGGGCAGATGGCAGCAGATACTTGAATAGAAATACAAGAAAGCGATTAAACACTTTGCTTCAGTCCCCTTACATGGTAAAATCTTTCGCTCGGCGCTTCGCGCTCAAGCACTTTGTATTTTGAAGGATAATAATGCATGTTTTTCGAAATTACGCCAGAATTACACTTAAACCTTTTTTGCAGGAATGTTTTCGTTTGCAATTTGTGTTCTATTTTTTAAATGATTGTTAATGCTCTTCAATTTTAGGAAATGATATAACACAAAAGGCCTAATGCAGAGGCGGTGGAACCGGGAGGAGGGGGGAGCGGGGCACAGTGACGCCCATTTAGTACCCTATTCATTGACCATAATGTGTCCCTTTCTAAAGCTAAAAATGTATCTTTAATCTAAAAATTAAGTCCTTTCAGAGTTTTGAAAAGACCCCGTGACAATTTTTTGTTTAAAAGGGGCATTTATGATAAAAAAACGGCCTTTGTTTACTCCATGGTCTTTTAAAAATCCAAATTTTCGGTCGCCAGGCTTTCGCGCATCGCAGAGTACTAAATAGGGTCCACCATAATGCCAGCAAATAACTAGCAATTTTGAGCTTTAAAAGTTTTCCTCTCGCTGCTTCGTGCTTGAGGAATATTGGGGTCTAACAGAGGCGGTGGAACCGGGGGGGGGGGGCAGGGGGCAGAAGTGCCCTTTTTTAGCTTAAAAATGTCACCTTTAAATACTAAAAAGAGCCTTTCATACTCTTAAAAGTCAATGGACAATTTCTTTAAAGGGTCACTTACAATACTAAAAAGTGCCTTTCTTTCTTCATAATTATCCTCTTTTAAAACCCCTAAATTTCCCTGCTCGGGTCGCTATGCGCCTCGCACTTTAAAACTTAACAAACAATAAAGTATAAAAGGGGTTAGACCCAGTGCCCTCTGCTGAACACAAACCTTGTCAAAAGAATTGGTTGTAATTGTGGTTTGGCCTAGATTGGGGGTGGTTTAAAGCTAAGATTATTAATAGGGAGGCACAACAGCAAAAAAAGCCACTAAGAACGGTCCATCCCACTTCACTGTAATGGATGTATGTCACCCATGCGACATTACTGACAAGGTAACCCATGCACTGCCTACTCAATAATACACAGGCAGAGGAATAGGCAAAAATTTCAATAAAAACAGCTTTCGAAAATTGTCATTTGGCAGTTTGGTAAATAATCAATCAATTTTATTCTTAATTGGTCAGTTCTTCCTTAGAAAATACCATCAGCAGAGTGATTACTTTTCCTGTTGAAAAAATTGATATGAAAACAAATACAGCGTGTTCAAAAGTGATGGCTTCTTTGTGATGTGTGTTTATGACTGGAAATTTCTCATGATTGGAATAGATTCAGAAAAAGGAAAACGTGGAATATTATAAATAACTATTTTTGAACAAAAAATGTATTGGGATGAAAAACAACAGAACAACGTTTACCATGGCCATTTAAGTTTTTAAAAATTAATTCTAATCCTCTCTCCAACATCAGCTGAGCCACACCACCATGAAATGCCTATTGATCTAGGGTGTTTCCTATTGGAAAACATGCCCGTATGGAGTATTTTTCCAACGGTGGTCATATTGGATCACATACGGTAACATACCTGTCAAACGCATTAGTTTTGTCGCCATAACTTTTTTGTATAATCTACTCTACGCCTCAATGTAATGTTTTACTAAATCTCCATTTCATGTTGATACACACATAGAAAATTGGTTTGGTATGATTTGGTTGAATAAATCAAAGACAAAAGGACCATAAACTTGAGCTTTATTGCTATTTTTCGCTTTGTCTGAAACGTGTAAAAGTGTTCTAAGCAGCTCTTGTATATCTGAAGACACTCTTTGGGTCATATCTTGAAATGGAACACCAATTGTGATAATTCAACTACCAAAATCTTTCTTTTAAATGCTCTATCCAATTAGCCAGCAAAAAACAAACTTTAAATAATTTAAATTTTTAAGTGACATCCCTATTTTAATGAGGCCAAGAAATTATTTTGTATCTTCAACATGGAACCTAAAAAATAGTCTATAAGGCACATTTTAGCTCAAAACTTGAGCTCGTGGATACTAAATAGGCCTCTATTTGCCAATAAACTCAATTTTTATCATCAAATTTTAGGCTCGCGCTTCGCGCCTCGCGCATTCCTTTTGTACCATTACTAAATTAATATGAAAGCCATTTTAAGATTCATAAATTTTCAGCTCGGCGCTTCTCCTTCGCGAATACTATAAGATGGGTCTGTAAATGCACAATTAACCCCAGTTTTGAGCTTCGAGCTCAGCGGATACTGATCCTAGAGTCTATAATCATGATAATGCATAGTTTTACTCCAAGTTGAACCAAAATTTTTGGCGCGCGCTGTTTCGCGCTTTGACAAAACTCTTAAAAGTCACATTTTTCAAGATTTTCGAACCCCCCTAAAAATCCTAGTTACGGGCCTGCAATAAATACATTGTGGTGGGAATCCCACATGTATTATCAATAAAAATACTATCTTAGAGTTTCTAATGCTTAATACTAGAATATTCCCTTGTTTTATAATATATGTATGGAATTTAGTTCTTAAGTAGTAAGAAATAAATTTAAATATTCTGTAACAAACCCTTAGGAAATATTGTGTAAAACTGTCAATGGTTACGGTATTGGGTTTTAACTGAATAGAGGAAAAATGATTTACACCACTTCTTCTTGGGCCAATCTGTTGCCTAAGAACTAGGTATGATATCATATCATAAACACATAATCCTCACAAGCCCGGAACACTAAATATTTTTATCGCAATTCAAAATTTTATTTTACATGTGTGAAAAGCTATAAGAAGATGTAAGGGTAACGTCATTACCGACATTTTCACAAAAAGTTCCCCAGCAACCAACAAAAATTACGAAATCTCTCCTTAATTTTGCAAATCTGTTCATAAGGAACCTAGGTAATATGTCCCAGGCGCGTATCCAGGATTTCGCACCCCGGGGGCCCCGACGTGAATTTGGCGCCCCTGTGTTTTTCAAAATATGGCGCCCCCCCCCCCTCACCAGGCAAACATAGCCTATACGCTTATATGTATGTTGAGATTTTGAATCATTTATGTGAATTTTTTTTAAAAAAATACTTGCAATGGTGAGTTCATGGAAAAAAATTTCTAGGTATATGAGGTATTACCGCTATAGATGAAAATACGAATATTTCTAAATACGAGCGATGAAACGCGCTATCAGATTTTTTCCCCTCTAGCTTTACGATAGAAGGCAAAGAATTCTTAGCAATTAGGGGTATCAAATTTGTTTAGCTCTTCCCAAAATGAATATATATGAAAAGGGAGCTGAATTCTGTTCCATCAAAACGATTTGAAAGCAAGCCATTAAATCATGTGAAATTTGTCCATACAAGTAATGTGAAATCAACAAATGTAATATTGATGTTTTTGTTGTCAGAACCTCATAACTGGTTACAAGAAAGAAAAAATAATGGCGAGCGTGGTATCGAAATAATCTCTGAAAAACGTGACATTTTATGCATTCCTCCAAGGAAACAATGTAAATTAACTCTTTGGAAATAAGCGAGCCGCGAAGCCCTATCGAAATTTTGCTCTATGTTATGAGACCCGTGAAGTTTAGGATCACACTCTCTCGCCCTCCATAATAAAGACCGTATGTTGCCAGTAATTTTAACAGGATTATGAAGAGAGATGATATCTATCTATCGG